>CAKMUF010000221.1:0-20994 GCA_928718305.1 Tetramorium bicarinatum | reverse complement strand
CAATGCATTTTTTATCTTTGAACTAATACGTCCTCAGTGGCCGTTGTCATCTCGCAGGCTTTGTTCAATGCGTTTCTTATCTTTGAACTAGCACGTTCTCAGCGGCCGTTGTCATTTTGCAGGCTAGGTTCAATGCGTGCACTATCTTTGTATTAGTACGCCTTCAGCGGCCGTTGTCATTTCGCAGGCTTGGTTCAATGCGTTTCCTATCTTTGAACTAGTACGTCCTCAGCGGCCGTTTTCATTTCGCAAGCTTGGTTCAATGCGCTTCCTATCATTGAACCAGTACGTTCTCTGCGGTCGTTTTCATTTCGCAATCTTGGTTCAATTCGTTTCCTATCTTTGAACTAGTACGTTCTCAACGGCCGTTGTCATCTCGCTGGCTTGGTTCAATGCGTTTCTTATCTTTAAACTAGTACGTTCTCAGCGGCTGTTTTCATTTCGCAAGCTTGGTTCAATGCGTTTCCTATCTCTGAACCAGTACGTTTTCAGCGGCCGTTTTCATTTCGCAAGCTTGGTTCAATGCGTTTCCTATTTTTGACCTATTACGTCCTCAGCGGCCGTTGTCATCTCGCTGACTTGGTTCAATGCGTTTCCTATCTTTGAACTAGTACGTTCTCAAAGGCCGTTGTCATCTCGCTGGCTTGGTTCAATGCGTTTCTTATCTTTAAACTAGTACGTTCTCAGCGGCCGTTGTCATTTCGCTGGCTTGGTTCAATGCGTTTCCTATCTTTGAACTAGTACGTCCTAAGCGGCCGTTTTCATTTTGCAAACTGGTTCAATGCGTTTCCTATCTTTGAACTAGTACGTTCATAGCAGCCGTTGTTATCTCCTGGCTTGGTTCAATGCGTTTCCTATCTTTGAACAGTACGTTTCAGGCCGGCCGTTTTCTCGGCTTGGTTCAATGCGTTTCCTATTTTTGACCTATTACGTCCTCAGCGGCCGTTGTCATCTCGCTGACTTGGTTCAATGCGTTTCTATCTTTGATCTATTACGTCCTCAGCGGCCGTTTTCATTTTGCAAGCTCGGTTCAATGCGTTTCCTATCTTTGAACTATTACGTTCTCAGCGGCCGTTGTCATCTCGCTGGCTTGGTTCAATGCGTTTCCTATCTTTGAACTAGTACGTCCTCAGCGGCCGTTTTCATTTCGCTAGCTTGGTTCAATGCGTTTCCTATCTTTGAACCAGTACGTTCTCAGCGGTCGTTTTCATGTCGCAAGCTTGGTTCAATGCGTTTCCTATCTTTGAACTGTTACGTCTTAAGCGGCCGTAGTCATTTCGCTGGCTTGGTTCATTGCGTTTGCTATCTTTGAACTAGTACGTCCTCAGCGGCCATTGTCATCTCGCAGGCTTGGTTCAATGCGTTTCATATGTTTGAAATAGAACGTCCTCAGTGACCGTTGTCATTTCGCAGGTTTGGATCAATGCATTTTTTATCTTTGAACTAATACGTCCTCAGTGGCTGTTGTCATTTCGCAGACTTGGTTCAATGTGTTTTCTATCTTTGTATTAGTACGCCTTCAGCTGCCGTTGTCATCTTGCAGGCTTGGTTCAATGCGTTTCCTATCTTTGAAATAGAACGTCCTCAGTGGCCGTTGTCATTTCGCAAGTTTGGATCAATGCGTTTTCTATCTTTGAACTAACACGTCTTCAGCGGCCGTTGTCATCTTACAGGCTTGGTTCAATGCGTTTCCTATCTTTGAAATAGAACGTCCTCAGTGGCCGTTGTCATCTCGCAGGCTTGGTTCAATGCGTTTCCTATCTTTGAACTAGCACGTTCTCAGCGGCCGTTGTCATTTCGCAGGCTTGGTTCAATGCGTGCACTATCTTTGAACTAGTACTTCTTCAGCAACCCTTGTCATTTCGCTGGCTTGGTTCAATGCGTTTCCTATCTTTGAATTAGTACGTCCTAAGCGGCCGTTTTCATTTTGCAAGCTTGGTTCAATGCGTTTCCTATCTTTGAAATAGTACTTCTTCTGCGGCCGTTGTCATCTCGCAGTCTTGGTTCAGTAAGTTTTCTATTTTTGAACTATTACGTCCACAGCGACCATTGTCATCTCGCTGGCTTGGTTCAATGCGTTTCCTATCTTTGATCTATTACGTCCTCAGCGGCCGTTTTCATTTCGAAAGCTTGGTTCAATGCGTTTTCTATCTTTGAACTGTTACGTTTTAAGCGGCCGTAGTCATTTCGCTGGCTTGGTTCATTGCGTTTCCTATCTTTGAACTAGTACGTCCTCAGCGGCCGTTTTCATTTCGCAAGCTTGGTTCAATGCGTTTCCTATCTTTGAACTGTTACGTCTTAAGCGGCCGTAGTCATTTCGCTGGCTTGGTTCATTGCGTTTCCTATCTTTGAACTAGTACGTCCTCAGCGGCCGTTTTCATTTCGCAAGCTTGGTTCAATGCGCTTCCTATCATTGAACCAGTACGTTCTCTGCGGTCGTTTTCATTTCGCAATCTTGGTTCAATTCGTTTCCTATCTTTGAACTAGTACGTTCTCAACGGCCGTTGTCATCTCGCTGGCTTGGTTCAATGCGTTTCTTATCTTTAAACTAGTACGTTCTCAGCGGCTGTTTTCATTTCGCAAGCTTGGTTCAATGCGTTTCCTATCTCTGAACCAGTACGTTTTCAGCGGCCGTTTTCATTTCGCAAGCTTGGTTCAATGCGTTTCCTATTTTTGACCTATTACGTCCTCAGCGGCCGTTGTCATCTCGCTGACTTGGTTCAATGCGTTTCCTATCTTTGAACTAGTACGTTCTCAAAGGCCGTTGTCATCTCGCTGGCTTGGTTCAATGCGTTTCTTATCTTTGAACTAGTACGTTCTCAGCGGCCGTTGTCATTTCGCTGGCTTGGTTCAATGCGTTTCCTATCTTTGAACTAGTACGTCCTAAGCGGCCGTTTTCATTTTGCAAACTTGGTTCAATGCGTTTCCTATCTTTGAACTAGTATGTTCATAGCAGCCGTTGTTATCTCCCTGGTTTAGTTCAATGCGTTTCCTATCTCTGAACCAGTACGTTTTCAGCGGCCGTTTTCATTTCGCAAGCTTGGTTCAATGCGTTTCCTATCTTTGAACTAGTACGTTCTCAGCGGCCGTTGTCATTTCGCTGGCTTGGTTCAATGCGTTTCCTATTTTTGACCTATTACGTCCTCAGCGGCCGTTGTCATCTCGCTGACTTGGTTCAATGCGTTTCTTATCTTTGATCTATTACGTCCTCAGCGGCCGTTTTCATTTTGCAAGCTCGGTTCAATGCGTTTCTTATCTTTGAACTATTACGTTCTCAGCGGCCGTTGTCATCTCGCTGGCTTGGTTCAATGCGTTTCCTATCTTTGAACTAGTACGTCCTCAGCGGCCGTTTTCATTTCGCAAGCTTGGTTCAATGCGTTTCCTATCATTGAACCAGTACGTTCTCAGCGGTCGTTTTCATGTCGCAAGCTTGGTTCAATGCGTTTCCTATCTTTGAACTGTTACGTCTTAAGCGGCCGTAGTCATTTCGCTGGCTTGGTTCATTGCGTTTCCTATCTTTGAACTAGTACGTCCTCAGCGGCCATTGTCATCTCGCAGGCTTGGTTCAATGCGTTTCATATGTTTGAAATAGAACGTCCTCAGTGACCGTTGTCATTTCGCAGGTTTGGATCAATGCATTTTTTATCTTTGAACTAATACGTCCTCAGTGGCTGTTGTCATTTCGTAGACTTGGTTTAATGTGTTTTCTATCTTTGTATTAGTACGCCTTCAGCTGCCGTTGTCATCTTGCAGGCTTGGTTCAATGCGTTTCCTATCTTTGAAATAGAACGTCCTCAGTGGCCGTTGTCATTTCGCACGTTTGGATCAATGCGTTTTCTATCTTTGAACTAACACGTCTTCAGCGGCCGTTGTCATCTTACAGGCTTGGTTCAATGCGTTTCCTATCTTTGAAATAGAACGTCCTCAGTGGCCGTTGTCATCTCGCTGGCTTGGTTCAATGCGTTTCCTATCTTTGAACTAGTACGTCCTCAGCGGCCGTTTTCATTTTGCAAGCTTGGTTCAATGCGTTTCCTATCTTTGAACTAGCACGTTCTCAGCGGCCGTTGTCATTTCGCAGGCTTGGTTCAATGCGTGCACTATCTTTGAACTAGTACTTCTTCAGCAACCCTTGTCATTTCGCTGGCTTGGTTCAATGCGTTTCCTATCTTTGAATTAGTACGTCCTAAGCGGCCGTTTTCATTTTGCAAACTTGGTTCAATGCGTTTCCTATCTTTGAAATAGTACTTCTTCTGCGGCCGTTGTCATTTCGCAGTCTTGGTTCAGTAAGTTTTCTATTTTTGAACTATTACGTCCACAGCGGCCATTGTCATCTCGCTGGCTTGGTTCAATGCGTTTCCTATCTTTGAACTAGTACGTCCTCAGCGGCCGTTTTCATTTCGAAAGCTTGGTTCAATGCGTTTTCTATCTTTGAACTGTTACGTTTTAAGCGGCCGTAGTCATTTCGCTGGCTTGGTTCATTGCGTTTCCTATCTTTGAACTAGTACGTCCTCAGCGGCCGTTTTCATTTTGCAAGCTTGGTTCAATGCGTTTCCTATCTTTGAACTGTTACGTCTTAAGCGGCCGTAGTCATTTCGCTGGCTTGGTTCATTGCATTTCCTATCTTTGAACTAGTACGTCCTCAGCGGCCGTTTTCATTTCGCAAGCTTGGTTCAATGCGTTTCCTATCATTGAACCAGTACGTTCTCAGCGGTCGTTTTCATGTCGCAAGCTTGGTTCAATGCGTTTCCTATCTTTGAACTGTTACGTCTTAAGCGGCCGTAGTCATTTCGCTGGCTTGGTTCATTGCGTTTGCTATCTTTGAACTAGTACGTCCTCAGCGGCCATTGTCATCTCGCAGGCTTGGTTCAATGCGTTTCATATGTTTGAAATAGAACGTCCTCAGTGACCGTTGTCATTTTGCAGGTTTGGATCAATGCATTTTTTATCTTTGAACTAATACGTCCTCAGTGGCTGTTGTCATTTCGCAGACTTGGTTCAATGTGTTTTCTATTTTTGTATTAGTACGCCTTCAGCTGCCGTTGTCATCTTGCAGGCTTGGTTCAATGCGTTTCCTATCTTTGAAATAGAACGTCCTCAGTGGCCGTTGTCATTTCGCAAGTTTGGATCAATGCGTTTTCTATCTTTGAACTAACACGTCTTCAGCGGCCGTTGTCATCTTACAGGCTTGGTTCAATGCGTTTCCTATCTTTGAAATAAAACGTCCTCAGTGGCCGTTGTCATCTCGCAGGCTTGGTTCAAAGCGTTTCCTATCTTTGAACTAGCACGTTCTCAGCGGCCGTTGTCATTTCGCAGGCTTGGTTCAATGCGTGCACTATCTTTGAACTAGTACTTCTTCAGCAACCCTTGTCATTTCGCTGGCTTGGTTCAATGCGTTTCCTATCTTTGAATTAGTACGTCCTAAGCGGCCGTTTTCATTTTGCAAGCTTGGTTCAATGCGTTTCCTATCTTTGAAATAGTACTTCTTCTGCGGCCGTTGTCATCTCGCAGTCTTGGTTCAGTAAGTTTTCTATTTTTGAACTATTACGTCCACAGCGACCATTGTCATCTCGCTGGCTTGGTTCAATGCGTTTCCTATTATTGATCTATTACGTCCTCAGCGGCCGTTTTCATTTCGAAAGCTTGGTTCAATGCGTTTTCTATCTTTGAACTGTTACGTTTTAAGCGGCCGTAGTCATTTCGCTGGCTTGGTTCATTGCGTTTCCTATCTTTGAACTAGTACGTCCTCAGCGGCCGTTTTCATTTCGCAAGCTTGGTTCAATGCGTTTCCTATCTTTGAACTGTTACGTCTTAAGCGGCCGTAGTCATTTCGCTGGCTTGGTTCATTGCGTTTCCTATCTTTGAACTAGTACGTCCTCAGCGGCCGTTTTCATTTCGCAAGCTTGGTTCAATGCGCTTCCTATCATTGAACCAGTACGTTCTCTGCGGTCGTTTTCATTTCGCAAGCTTGGTTCAATTCGTTTCCTATCTTTGAACTAGTACGTTCTCAACGGCCGTTGTCATCTCGCTGGCTTGGTTCAATGCGTTTCTTATCTTTAAACTAGTACGTTCTCAGCGGCTGTTTTCATTTCGCAAGCTTGGTTCAATGCGTTTCCTATCTCTGAACCAGTACGTTTTCAGCGGCCGTTTTCATTTCGCAAGCTTGGTTCAATGCGTTTCCTATTTTTGACCTATTACGTCCTCAGCGGCCGTTGTCATCTCGCTGACTTGGTTCAATGCGTTTCCTATCTTTGAACTAGTACGTTCTCAAAGGCCGTTGTCATCTCGCTGGCTTGGTTCAATGCGTTTCTTATCTTTAAACTAGTACGTTCTTAGCGGCCGTAGTCATTTCGCTGGCTTGGTTCATTGCGGTTCCTATCTTTGAACTAGTACGTCCTCAGCGGCCGTTTTCATTTCGCAAGCTTGGTTCAATGCGTTTCCTATCTTTGAACTGTTACGTCTTAAGCGGCCGTAGTCATTTCGCTGGCTTGGTTCATTGCGTTTCCTATCTTTGAACTAGTACGTCCTCAGCGGCCGTTTTCATTTCGCAAGCTTTGTTCAATGCGTTTCCTATCATTGAACCAGTACGTTCTCAGCGGTCGTTTTCATTTCGCAAGCTTGGTTCAATGCGTTTCCTATCTTTGAACTAGTACGTTCTCAACGGCCGTTGTCATTTCGCTGGCTTGGTTCAATGCGTTTCCTATCTTTGAACTAGTACGTTCTCAGCGGCCGTTTTCATTTTGCAAGCCTGGTTCAATGCGCTTCCTATCTCGAACTAGTACGTTCTCAGCGGCCGTTTTCATTTTGCTGGCTTGGTTCAATGCGTTTCCTATCTTTGAACTATTACGTCTTCAGCGGCCGTTGTCATCTCGCTGACTTGGTTCAATGCGTTTCCTATCTTTGAACTAGTACGTCCTCAGCGGCCGTTGCCACTTCGCAGGCTTGGTTCAATGCGTTTCCTATCTTTGAACTAGTACGTTCTCAGCGGCCCTTGTCATCTCGCTGGCTTGGTTCAATGCGTTTCCTATCTTTGAACTAGTACGTCCTCAGCGGCCGTTTTTATTTCGCAAGCTTGGATCAATGCGTTTCCTATCTTTGAACTAGTACGTTCTCAGCGGCCGTTGTCATCTCGCTGGCTTGGTTCAATGCGTTTCCTATCTTTGAACTAGTACGTTCTCAGCGGCTGTTTTCATTTCGCAAGCTTGGTTCAATGCGTTTCCTATCTTTGAACTAGTACGTTCTCAACGGCCGTTGTCATTTCGCTGGCTTGGTTCAATGCGTTTCTTATCTTTGAACTAGTACGTCCTAAGCGGCCGTTTTCATTTCGCAAGCTTGGTTCAATGCGTTACCTATCTTTGAACTAGTATGTTCATAGCAGCCGTTGTTATCTCCCTGGTTTAGTTCAATGCGTTTCCTATCTCTGAACCAGTACGTTTTCAGCGGCCGTTTTCATTTCGCAAGCTTGGTTCAATGCGTTTCCTATTTTTGACCTATTACGTCCTCAGCGGCCGTTGTCATCTCGCTGGCTTGGTTCAATGCGTTTCTTATCTTTGATCTATTACGTCCTCAGCGGCCGTTTTCATTTTGCAAGCTCGGTTCAATGCGTTTCTTATCTTTGAACTATTACGTTCTCAGCGGCCGTTGTCATCTCGCTGGCTTGGTTCAATGCGTTTCCTATCTTTGAACTAGTACGTCCTCAGCGGCCGTTTTTATTTCGCAAGCTTGGTTCAATGCGTTTCCTATCATTGAACCAGTACGTTCTCAGCGGTCGTTTTCATGTCGCAAGCTTGGTTCAATGCGTTTCCTATCTTTGAACTGTTACGTCTTAAGCGGCCGTAGTCATTTCGCTGGCTTGGTTCATTGCGTTTGCTATCTTTGAACTAGTACGTCCTCAGCGGCCATTGTCATCTCGCAGGCTTGGTTCAATGCGTTTCATATGTTTGAAATAGAACGTCCTCAGTGACCGTTGTCATTTGCAGGTTTGGATCAATGCATTTTTTATCTTTGAACTAATACGTCCTCAGTGGCCGTTGTCATCTCGCAGGCTTTGTTCAATGCGTTTCTTATCTTTGAACTAGCACGTTCTCAGCGGCCGTTGTCATTTTGCAGGCTAGGTTCAATGCGTGCACTATCTTTGTATTAGTACGCCTTCAGCGGCCGTTGTCATTTCGCAGGCTTGGTTCAATGCGTTTCCTATCTTTGAACTAGTACGTCCTCAGCGGCCGTTTTCATTTCGCAAGCTTGGTTCAATGCGCTTCCTATCATTGAACCAGTACGTTCTCTGCGGTCGTTTTCATTTCGCAATCTTGGTTCAATTCGTTTCCTATCTTTGAACTAGTACGTTCTCAACGGCCGTTGTCATCTCGCTGGCTTGGTTCAATGCGTTTCTTATCTTTAAACTAGTACGTTCTCAGCGGCTGTTTTCATTTTGCAAGCTTGGTTCAATGCGTTTCCTATCTCTGAACCAGTACGTTTTCAGCGGCCGTTTTCATTTCGCAAGCTTGATTCAATGCGTTTCCTATTTTTGACCTATTACGTCCTCAGCGGCCGTTGTCATCTCGCTGACTTGGTTCAATGCGTTTCCTATCTTTGAACTAGTACGTTCTCAAAGGCCGTTGTCATCTCGCTGGCTTGGTTCAATGCGTTTCTTATCTTTAAACTAGTACGTTCTCAGCGGCCGTTGTCATTTCGCTGGCTTGGTTCAATGCGTTTCCTATCTTTGAACTAGTACGTCTTAAGCGGCCGTTTTCATTTTGCAAACTTGGATCAATGCGTTTCCTATCTTTGAACTAGTATGTTCATAGCAGCCGTTGTTATCTCCCTGGTTTAGTTCAATGCGTTTCCTATCTCTGAACCAGTACGTTTTCAGCGGCCGTTTTCATTTCGCAAGCTTGGTTCAATGCGTTTCCTATCTTTGAACTAGTACGTTCTCAGCGGCCGTTGTCATTTCGCTGGCTTGGTTCAATGCGTTTCCTATTTTTGACCTATTACGTCCTCAGCGGCCGTTGTCATCTCGCTGACTTGGTTCAATGCGTTTCTTATCTTTGATCTATTACGTCCTCAGCGGCCGTTTTCATTTTGCAAGCTCGGTTCAATGCGTTTCCTATCTTTGAACTATTACGTTCTCAGCGGCCGTTGTCATCTCGCTGGCTTGGTTCAATGCGTTTCCTATCTTTGAACTAGTACGTCCTCAGCGGCCGTTTTCATTTCGCAAGCTTGGTTCAATGCGTTTCCTATCATTGAACCAGTACGTTCTCAGCGGCCGTTTTCATGTCGCAAGCTTGGTTCAATGCGTTTCCTATCTTTGAACTGTTACGTCTTAAGCGGCCGTAGTCATTTCGCTGGCTTGGTTCATTGCGTTTGCTATCTTTGAACTAGTACGTCCTCAGCGGCCATTGTCATCTCGCAGGCTTGGTTCAATGCGTTTCATATGTTTGAAATAGAACGTCCTCAGTGACCGTTGTCATTTCGCAGGTTTGGATCAATGCATTTTTTATCTTTGAACTAATACGTCCTCAGTGGCTGTTGTCATTTCGCAGACTTGGTTCAATGTGTTTTCTATTTTTGTATTAGTACGCCTTCAGCTGCCGTTGTCATCTTGCAGGCTTGGTTCAATGCGTTTCCTATCTTTGAAATAGAACGTCCTCAGTGGCCGTTGTCATCTCGCAGGCTAGGTTCAATGCGTGCACTATCTTTGTATTAGTACGCCTTCAGCGGCCGTTGTCATTTCGCAGGCTTGGTTCAATGCGTTTCCTATCTTTGCATTAGTACGCCTTCAGCGGTCGTTGTCATTTCGCAGGCTTGGTTCAATGTGTTTTCTATCTTTGTATTAGTACGCCTTCAGCGGCCTTTGTCATTTCGCAGGCTTGGTTCAATGCGTTTCCTATCTTTGAACTAGTTCGTTCTCAGTGGCCGTTGTCATCTTGCAGGCTTGGTTCAATGCGTTTCCTATCTTTGAAATAGAACGTCCTCAGTGGCCGTTGTCACTTCGCAGGTTTGGATCAATGCGTTTTCTATCTTTGAACTAATACGTCTTCAGCGGCCGTTGTCATCTCGCAGTCTTGGTTCAGTAAGTTTTCTATTTTTGAACAAGTACGTCCTCAGCGGCCGTTGTCATCTAGCAGGCTTGTTTCAATAAGTTTCCTATCTTTGAACTAGTACATTCTCAGCGGCCGTCGTCATTTCGCAGGCTTGGTTCAATGCGTTTCCTATCTTTGAACTATTACGTCCACAGCGGCCATTGTCATCTCGCTGGCTTGGTTCAATGCGTTTCCTATCTTTGATCTATTACGTTCTCAGCGGCCGTTTTCATTTCGCAAGCTTGGTTCAATGCGTTTTCTATCTTTGAACTGTTACGTCTTAAGCGGCCGTAGTCATTTCGCTGGCTTGGTTCATTGCGTTTCCTATCTTTGAACTAGTACGTCCTCAGCGGCCGTTTTCATTTCGCAAGCTTGGTTCAATGCGTTTCCTATCTTTGAACTGTTACGTCTTAAGCGGCCGTAGTTATTTCGCTGGCTTGGTTCATTGCGTTTCCTATCTTTGAACTAGTACGTCCTCAGCGGCCGTTTTCATTTCGCAAGCTTGGTTCAATGCGCTTCCTATCATTGAACCAGTACGTTCTTTGCGGTCGTTTTCATTTCGCAAACTTGGTTCAATGCGTTTCCTATCTTTGAACTAGTACGCTCTTAACGGCCGTTGTCATCTCGCTGGCTTGGTTCAATGCGTTTCCTATCTCTGAACCAGTACGTTTTCAGCGGCCGTTTTCATTTCGCAAGCTTGGTTCAATGCGTTTCCTATTTTTGACCTATTACGTCCTCAGCGGCCGTTGTCATTTCGCTGACTTGGTTCAATGCGTTACCTATCTTTGATCGATTACGTCTTCAGCGGCCGTTTTCATTTCGCAAGCTCGGTTCAATGCGTTTTCTATCTTTGAACTATTACGTTCTCAGCGGCCGTTGTCATCTCGCTGGCTTGGTTCAATGCGTTTCTTATCTTTGAACTAGTACGTCCTAAGCGGCCGTTTTCATTTTGCAAGCTTGGTTCAATGCGTTTCCTATCATTGAACCAGTACGTTCTCAGCGGTCGTTTTCATGTCGCAAGCTTGGTTCAATGCGTTTCCTATCTTTGAACTAGTACGTTCTCAGCGGCCGTTGTCATTTCGCTGGCTTGGTTCAATGCGTTTCCTATCTTTGAACTAGTACGTCCTAAGCGGCCGTTTTCATTTTGCAAACTCGGTTCAATGCGTTTCCTATCTTTGAACTAGTATGTTCATAGCGGCCGTTGTTATCTCCCTGGTTTAGTTCAATGCGTTTCCTATCTCTGAACCAGTACGTTTTCAGCGGCCGTTTTCATTTCGCAAGCTTGGTTCAATGCGTTTCCTATTTTTGACCTATTACGTCCTCAGCGGCCGTTGTCATTTCGCTGACTTGGTTCAATGCGTTACCTATCTTTGATCTATTACGTCCTCAGCGGCCGTTGTCATCTCGCTGGCTTGGTTCATTGCGTTTCCTATCTTTGAACTAGTACGTTCTCAGCGGCTGTTTTCATTTCGCAAGCTTGGTTCAATGCGTTTCCTATCTCTAAACCAGTACGTTTTCAGCGGCCGTTTTCATTTCGCAAGCTTGGTTCAATGCGTTTCCTATCTTTGACCTATTACGTCCTCAGCGGCCGTCATCTCGCAGGCCTGGTTCAATGCGTTTCCTATCTTTGAAATAGTACTTCTTCTGCTGCCGTTGTCATCTCGCAGTCTTGGTTCAGTAAGTTTTCTATTTTTAAACAAGTACGTCCTCAGCGGCCGTTGTCATCTAGCAGGATTGGTTCAATAAGTTTCCTATCTTTGAACTAGTACATTCTCAGCGGCCGTCGTCATTTCGCAAACTTGGTTCAATGCGTTTCCTATCTTTGAACTAGTACGTTCTCAGCGGCCGTTGTCATCTCGCTGGCTTGGCTCAATGCGTTTCTTATCTTTGATCTATTACGTCCTCAGCGGCCGTTTTCATTTCGCAAGTTTGGATCAATGCGTTTTCTATCTTTGAACTAATACGTCTTCAGCGGCCGTTGTCATCTTACAGGCTTGGTTCAATGCGTTTCCTATGTTTGAAATAGAACGTCCTCTGTGGCCGTTGTCATTTCGTAGACTTGGTTCAATGTGTTTTCTATCTTTGTATTAGTACGCCTTCAGCGGCCGTTGTCATTTCGCAGGCTTGATTCAATGCGTTTCCTATCTTTGCATTAGTACGTCTTCAACGGCCGATGTCATCTCGCAGGCTTTGCTCAATGCGTTTCTTATCTTTGAACTAGCACGTTCTCAGCGGCCGTTGTCACTTCGCAGGGTTGGTTCAATGTGTGCACAATTTTTGAACTAGTACTTCTTCAGCGGCCTCTGTCATTTCTCAAGCTTGGTTCAATGCGTTTCCTATCTTTGAACTAATTTGTCCTCATTAGCCGTTGTCATTTCGCAGACTTGGTTCAATGTGTTTTCTATCTTTGTATTAGTACGTCTTCAGCGGCCGTTGTCATTTCGCAGGCTTGGTTCAATGCGTTTCCTATCTTTGAACTAGTTCGTTCTCAGTGGCCGTTGTCATCTTGCAGGCTTGGTTCAATGCGTTTCCTATCTTTGAAATAGTACTTCTTCTGCGGCCGTTGTCATCTCGCAGTCTTGGTTCAGTAAGTTTCCTATTTTTGAACAAGTACGTCCTCAGCGGCCGTTGTCATCTAGCAGGATTGGTTCAATAAGTTTCCTATCTTTGAACTAGTACGTTCTCAGCGGCTGTTTTCATTTTGCAAGCTTGGTTCAATGCGTTTCCTATCTTTGAACTAGCACGTTCTCAGCGGCCGTTGTCATTTCGCAGGCTTAGTTCAATGCGTGCACTATCTTTGAACTAGTACTTCTTCAGCAACCCTTGTCATTTCGCTGGCTTGGTTCAATGCGTTTCCTATCTTTGAACTAGTACGTCCTCAGCGGCCGTTTTCATTTCGCAAGCTTGGTTCAATGCGTTTTCTATCTTTGAACTGTTACGTCTTAAGCGGTCGTAGTCATTTCGCTGGCTTGGTTCATTGCGTTTCCTATCTTTGAACTAGTACGTCCTCAGCGGCCGTTTTCATTTTGCAAGCTTGGTTCAATGCGTTTCCTATCTTTGAACTAGCACGTTCTCAGCGGCCGTTGTCATTTCGCAGGCTTGGTTCAATGCGTGCACTATCTTTGAACTAGTACTTCTTCAGCAACCCTTGTCATTTCGCTGGCTTGGTTCAATGCGTTTCCTATCTTTGAATTAGTACGTCCTAAGCGGCCGTTTTCATTTTGCAAGCTTGGTTCAATGCGTTTCCTATCTTTGAAATAGTACTTCTTCTGCGGCCGTTGTCATCTCGCAGTCTTGGTTCAGTAAGTTTTCTATTTTTGAACTATTACGTCCACAGCGGCCATTGTCATCTCGCTGGCTTGGTTCAATGCGTTTCCTATCTTTGATCAAGAGGCACGGTAGTGTCTCGCGCGCCAAGTTACGCGAACGGGCGCCGAGACACGGCCGTGCCTCTTTTACGCGAGACGTCGTTATGAGAAATCCTTCGATTATCGGATCTCATTAACGATGAAACCGATCAATTTCTAAGTAGGCTTAATCGAAAGCTTGGGGTCGAATTATATAATGAAAGTGTTTTTATTTTTATTTTACGTGAACCATGAGCGGAGATATCGCGATGTAAAGTTTAAAATTATATAAAATGGGCAATTTTCACTTAAGAAACGTCATCGTCGCCCCAGCGAAAAATGTCCAGTTCGCTTTTTCGACGTAAGAGCGCCACTGTTATGCGGCGTTTGCACTGACTGAGCTGCACTGCTGAACTAGTGCATCTCCCTCAATGTGTCAAGATATTAGACATGTGTAGGTTAACCGTGATAGGTGTGCGTACCGTGTGTGTTACGTATTTCACGAGGAGATTTGCACGTGGCCGTTGTCCGACCGTGACGTACCATCACGTGATCTTTTGATAACGCACCTTTAGTTTGAGCGTGTATGTAAATTAATTTATATATTATATATTGATATTAAAATATTGGCTGCTGTGCGCCGATATAAGGCTGCTATGCGCCGATATAAGGCTGCTATGTGCCGATACAAGGCTGCTGAGCGCCGATATAAGGCTGCTATGCGCCTATAAAAAGCGATTAATAATTACTAAAAAATGTTTAAGATATTAATTGCTAAAAATGTTTAAGATATTAATTGCTATTAAATGTTTAAGATATTAATTGGTGCAATGGAAGTGTATGTATCTGCGGTGAAAACACCCAGCTAGTTCTGGATTCAAGTGATTGGTCGTGCAAACGTTTATTTACAGCACTTAGTAGACGAGATGACGGAGTATTACAATAACGAAAAAAATTGCGAGCTACATACTTTGAAAAATGTAAGCGACAGGTATGATTCATCATTTAATTTTATAATACTGCTATAGCAAGGTGTTAAAAATAATATAAACAAAAGATAGAGTTGTACACACACAATATTGTTATTAATAAAATAATGTAGGTCTAATTATAACGGTAGGCCAAATGGTAGCAGCCAAATTTCAATTTCATCATTCAATTTGACGAGAAGTGGTATTATGCAGAAGTGATATCTATTGTAAACTCCACTATGTACGAAGTGTTTTTTGTGGAAATTTGGATATCCTTTGGTTATTTCACAATATCGTTACGTGCTAAACGAGTTATCTTAAGGTAAGTTTTATCTTATTTGCATGGATTACATTTTTATAAATTCATACAAATGGGAATAGCTCAAATCGAGTTGAAAAATTGGCACAAAGTTGGACAACTTCTTCCGCAAATATCGTCGGCGAAAATTAAGATACAATATGCTAAAGCCAAAGAATCTGAGGGGAAATATGAAGAAGCTGCTAAAGCGTATGAAACCGCTAAAGATTACGATAACATAATCAGAGTTAATCTAGAACATTTAAATAATCCCGGTAAATATATTTTGTCGCATTTTATTACTCCACAAGAAGATATATTAATAATATTTAAATAATATGCTTGACTGAATTATTTTATTGCACAGCTCGTAGCGTTGAAGTTGTTCAACAGACTAAAAGCATAGAAGGTGCAAAGATGGTTGCAAAATATTTCCAAAAGATGAATGACTATAATTCAGCTATCAAATTTCTGATTCTATCAAATTGTCACGATGAAGCCTTTCAATTGGCCAATCAGCACGGTAAAATGGAATTGTACGGGGAGATCTTGGTGAACACGATCGATGATACTAATGTCCGGAAAGAAGATTTTAGAAGTCTCGCGATGCATTTCGAATTTCAGAAAAATAATCTTTTAGCTGGAAAATACTATTTCCATTCTATGGAATATTAGAAGGTGAATTTGCAATATCTTTGCAATCTGAAATTTGCTCATTTAAATAACCGTTTTAACAGAGTTTCTTTTTTAGTCTTTACGACATTTATTGAAAGCTGCGCAGCTGGTTCCAGACGATGATAGAGCGATTACCTATGCCATAGATACTGTCGCATCTTCTAAGGATGATAAATTAGCTAATCAATTGATAGATTTCTTATTAGGAAGCGATGGATTATTATTACATCAATATCTATATATGGATATTGCTTAAAAAACAAGAGATTCTAATATGTTCATATTTCCCATTAGTATCCGAAATATCTGTTTCGATTATACATGGCTAGAAAACAATATAAAGAAGCGGCTAAGACAGCGATTATAATTGCAAACGAAGAGCAAGTTAATGGTGCGTATTTATATCCATGTTAAAAATAGTGTAACGCTACAGCGATGGATCTTTTTTATTTCAGGTAATTATAGAAACGCTCACGATGTCCTGTTTTGCATGTATCAAGAATTGAAGAGAAATAAGATTACCATTCCTTTGGAGATGCAGACCAATTTAAGACTTCTGCATTCCTATATCTTAGTGAGATTGCACGTGAAGAGAAGCGATCATTTACGAGGTGCTCGGATGCTTATAAGAGTAGCCAACAACATATCGAAATTTCCCTCACGTTAGTACAACAAAAACCGCTCTTCGCGACAATTGATACGAATAAATTACTTGAAAAATGATTAATGCTCAACTTAATAATACAATGGTATATTTTACATTTTAGATATCGTAACGATATTAACTTCAACCGTGATAGAATGCCATAGAGCGGGCTTGAAAAATGCGGCTTTCAATTTCGCCGCTATGCTGATGCGCCCCGAGTATCGGGGACAGGTCGACGCGAAGTACAGCAAGAAGATCGAGGCTATCGTCAGGAAACTACCAAGAGCAAAGGATATTGAGAACGAGGATGAATCTCTTACCCCGTGCCCATATTGTAAGAGCCGAGTCCCCGAGACTGAAGTAACCTGTGATAAGTGTAAAAACACCGTACCTTTTTGTATCGCAACGGTAAGTCCCTTATTATTTAAAAACGAGAAGAAAAATGCACTAATGAAGTTCTTTCGTTTCTATCTTATTTATGTTTATATTCTATACTTATAGGGACGACATATCGTGGAAGATGACTTTACTGTATGCCCGCAGTGTGATTTTCCAGCCATCAGAAGTGAATTTCTAAGATAAATATCACAAGAAGAGTGTGCGAGTATTATTTAAGGTTACAATGTAAAGATAAAACTTAACTCGTTTAGCATGTAACGAAATTGTGAAATAATTTAAGGTTACAATGTAAAGATAAAACTTAACTCGTTTAGCATGTAACGAAATTGTGAAATAACCAAAGGATATTATTAAAAAACTTAATTATTAATTTATAATTCGGATACATTATAGGATAGAATACATTATGTAGTAGGAAATATATAAATAAATTCGTATTAAAAATTCGTATTTAAACAATTTATTTAATTTAAAACAATACAATATTAATTATTAATGTAAAAATTTTGAATCTTATATTGGCCACGGCCATAGGCACGGCCACGGCCACGGCCACGGCCACGGCCACGGCCACGGCCACGGCCACGGCCACGACCGCGGCCATGGCCACGGCCGCGATTGGCCTCACGCCACTGTCGCCACATTTCTTCGTTTCGGCCTGCCCTTGCCCAGCGACGTGCTGAAAAAAAGAAAAAATTATTAATATATTAATTTTTAATAATCAAGAGGCACGGTAGTGTCTCGAGCGCCAAGTTACGCGAACTGAGCGCCGAGACACTGCCTGTGCCTCTTTAACGCGAGACGTCGTATGAGAAATCCATTGATTATCGGATCATCATTATTATTAATACATAATAATTATATATATATATATATATATTTGTTTTTTATACTTACGCCTTTCATCAATTCTATTACGCAGCTCCTGCGGCCGCTGCTGCTGCTGCGGCCCCGGCTGCTGCTGTTGCTGCTGCTGCTGCTGCGGCGGCGGCGGCGGCGGCGGCGGCGGCGGCGGCGGCGACGGCGGCGACGGTCTCGGCTGTTGCTGCTGCGAGGGCGGCGGCGGCGGCGGCGGCGGTCCCGGCTGCTGTGATGCTATCGGCAGCGGCGGTGGCGGCGGCAGTGCCATCGACGTCGATGGCACTGCCTCATTCCTCGACCGTTGGTGAAGACGAGTAAAATTATACTCGTCTTCATCTTCGACGGAATAATCCATCTGGGAACTGAAAAATTACAAATTTTATTAATTTTTTAAATAATACTTTATATAATAACCTTTTCTAATAGACTTTATTATACTTACGCATGATCTTCTCGTGTCGCCATATTTATTCTTTATGATCGTCTTCTTAAGGTCGTCGCACTTTTCTTCGTCATTGGCATTGATCGATTATTGATACGCGACTATTGTAATGTTTGATTCATGACCATTACACAGACAGTTATTGTGTTGTGCAGATTATTGCGGATACATTGTAAGTTCGGAGGATAGATACGCTAAAAAAGATTTGAAGTTCTTTAGGTAAGTAATAATTAATCAAAATGAAAAATATCAATATATACATGTATATCAGGTTATTATTGAGTTAATTTACATCAACTTTTGATATATTCATGACCGTTCAATAGAGGTTATTGTGTCGTGTAATGCGTAATTGATATTCGATCGATATCGTATAATTGTTAGTTATTTTAGTGGCACCTCATTGTCTCTAATCAAATCAAATCGATTGCTATTTTAATTAGTGAAAATAATAGTCTGTATACTTTTTTCTTCTTTAAATTTAGACCTTTAACGATGCAAATAAAGTCGCTGAAAATTATATTAGAAATGCGTCCGTTTGGACGTTAGTGGGTTAAGATAAGAACAGACTATGAATATTGGCTATAGACTATAATTTTCAGTAATTTTATATTAGACATTTTAATGTCATTATATATAAAATGTTATTTTTTGTTCCAGAATCAGATTATACAGGTATATTGTTAGGATCACACTATATAGGTATTTCTTTTTATTTCTGTACTTCTATTTCTTTTATCTTTTTCTCTATTTCTGTACTTCTATTTCTTTTATCTTTTTCTCTATTTCTGTACTTCTATTTCTTTTATCTTTTTCTCTATTTCTGTACTTCTATTTCTTTTATCTTTTTCTCTATTTCTGTACTTCTATTTCTTTTATCTTTTTCTCTATTCTTTTTTCTTTTCTTTTGATATTTCAAAAGGTCGCTGTGCGCCAATACAAGGTTGCTGTGCGCCAATACAAGGTTGCTGTGCGCCAATACAAGGTTGCTGTGCGCCAATAAAAAGGTTGTTGTGCGCCAATACAAAGTTGCTGTGTGTCAATAAAAAGGTTGTTGTGTTCCAATACAAGGTTGCTGTGCGCCAATAAAAAGGTTGCTGTGCGCCAATAAAAAGGTTGCTGTGCGCCAATAAAAAGGTTGCTGTGCGCCAATAAAAAGGTTGCTGTGCGCCAAGAAAAAGGTTGCTGTGCTCCTATAAAAAGGTTGCTGTGCGCCAAGAAAAAGGTTGCTGTGCGCCAAGAAAAAGGTTGCTGTGCGCCAAGAAAAAGGTTGCTGTGCGCCAAGAAAAAGGTTGCTGTGCGCCAAGAAAAAGGTTGCTGTGCGCCAAGAAAAAGGTTGCTGTGCGCCAATAAAAAGGTTGCTGTGCGCCAATAAAAGATTGCTGTGCGCCAATCACAATTACAATTTCAGATTTTAGATTTAAGAAATAGTATATAATAAAAATGTCTATAAAAACAAAAGTAATATTTCCGATAGAAGAAAAAAATATTATTGCTCAAGGTAGATGGTTAGAAGACATGCATATAGAGCATTTTTATCGTCTTTTAGAAAGTTGCTCAGACTATAGACCAGTTAGTACATTGCAAAGTTATATTCTTGATGATACAATACCGTCTATGTCAGAAAGTAAAAAACATATACAGATTTTACATAGTTCTGATTTTGAGTTACACAGTTATGAATCTGGTTCACTGGATTTGTGTAAGTTAAATAAGTTATTGAATGTGAATGGACATTGGGTGTGTAGTTACTATGATACAAAAAATATATGTATTTACGATTCATCTAATAAAAGGAAGTTGCATAAACATCATGAACAATTTTTGAAACGATTATTTCCATTTTATCCCTTCGATAAAAAACCTATTAAATTTCCTACTGTGCAACAACAACCAAATTGTACTGATTGCGGTGTTTTTGCAATAGCTTTCGCTATTTCATTACTATTTAACATTAAGCCTGAAAAAGTAAGATTTGACGTCAGCTTAATGCGTTCGCATTTAATAAAAATTTTTGAATTCAATATTATTGAGCATTTTCCCCAAGATTTAAAATATGGTGTGCCTCAGAAAGTGTTTCCATTGGCAGTAATAAGAGCAAGAGAGGCTGATGCGGTTCGTAAACGTATAGCCCGTCAATGTGAAAAGAAACAACAGAAATCGTCAAATAAACAAAAAGATTATGCGTCTCAACAAACTAAGAAAGAATTAAATAACAATTCTTTTATAAGTACATCAGAAAAGTACGTACAATCAGAAACGAGTAATATTCTTATTACGCAATTTAATGAACAATTTCAAAATGTGTCGTGTATTGAAAATATCGTTTATGATAACAAGGAGGAAAATAGCGTCAACATTCACGATATAAGCAAAGATATAGAAAATCGAGACGCTGCTAAACATGTGCAATACAGAAATAATTTTATTAAAAAGAAACGTCAACGAGAAATGTCACTGTCAGTAGAACAAAAAAGTATTATTGTTGAAGGCGAATGGTTAAATGATTTGCATATGGATCATTTTAATTATCTTTTAGAAACGTACTCAGATTATAGACCTGTTGGTACATGGCGAGTACAATTAATAGACACAATACAACCCATACCAAGGAATAAAAAGCATATACAGATATTACCTACTGAGTCATTGGGAATCCATTGGGTGTGCAGTTATTACGATACAAAAAATATATTTATTTATGATTCTTTTAATGCAAAAAGATTAACCAAGCGTCAGAAACAATTTTTGGAAAAATTATTTCCAACGTACAACTTTACTAAGTGTCCTATTCAATTTCCTGATGTGCAACAACAACCGAATTTAAATGATTGCGGTGTTTTTGCAATAGCCTTTGGTATTTCTCTATTATTTGATATTAAACCAGATAAAGTAAGATATAACATTAACTTAATGCGTTTGCATTTAATAAAAATTTTTGAATTTAATGTAATTGAGCACTTTCCTCAAGATTTATCAATCTACAATGTTCCTGTAGAAGTATTTCCATTGGAAGTAGTAAAAGTTACTCGAGAGGATAATGATTTATGTAGTGGCAACAAGGAAAAAAAAATGAAAGTTCAAGATACGAACAATGAAAATAAAAACAAATATCCAGAACATATTAATTCTGAAGTAGAACATAAATATAAAAATGAAAGTTATCGTGCTAAAAAACGATATAGATATCAACAGGATCTAGAGAATAATCGTGCTAAAAAACGATGTCGGTATCAACAAGATCAAGAAAATAATCTTGCTAAACAACGATATCGATAT
>CAKMUF010000220.1:0-17992 GCA_928718305.1 Tetramorium bicarinatum | reverse complement strand
TGTAAATACTAAAAACAAACATGAGTGTGCGCTACAAGTGGATTCTCGTGCTAATTACCGCGTCCGTTATCACATGCTGTATTTATGAAAAGATGAAGTATTTTAGCACACATCATATTTAAGGTACACATCAATTTTTACGAGCAAACGCTACAGTGTACCGTCAATTACGTTCTACGCCTTATTCATTGCATGATGCATTCGTGATGCGTTATTGCGTCGGAACTTACATCTCGATTTGTACTATCGCACAACTGTCAATTTTTTCTTTACTCTATGTTCACGCTTTGTAAAACTAAAGGTATAAATATAAAAGTCGACAAGGTTGACTTTTAATCCGGTTTTGCAAGTCAAATACGCTTTCTTTTGAAAACGAAGGAAAGGGTTAGAAAGATAAATTCCAACGGTGGCAATTAAAATTTCTATGCCGTATATTGTCGAAGTATTTTGCAAATGAAATGCAATCACCTACTTTTAACTAAGCGTTTCTTTGAGTAATCGTACGAAGTTGAAATTCTTTGATAATAAAACACAAGTTTTCTATTTATCACCATTAAAATTTGTCCTTGAATACGAGTAATTTATATGACGTACCAATCAATATATCATAGACCGAGTTGTTGACGAACACGGTGACGTTTATGTCCTCTCCATCCTTCTCAAGCAGCTTGTTGACTAGACGATCGGCACACTCACCGAACGTTTGAGCAAATCTCTCGAGCACATGGCGATGAAAGGCTGGTTGCAAGATTCTCCGATGTACCTTCCACTTGTCGACGTCTCTTGTAACCAGACCTTTGCCCAAAAAATTGTCGAGTAGCTTATAGAAGAATATCTTTCGTGTGTGTTTCATGCTGCTGAGTACGATTTGGATATCCTTCGGCTCGACAAGCACAACGTATGGCAAAAGTGTCAGCCAAATTCGAAAAACTCGACCATAATTCTGCGCCTCGTCTGTCATCCTTTGCATTACTACAAAATTAACATCTTTATATGTAATGTGAATATATGTAATATATCTTTATAATATATATTTACATTTAATATGTGTGTGTATGCGTGTATATGTTGTGTGTGTATATATATATATATATATATATATATACAGGGTGTCCCAGAATTGTGGAACACATTTTCTTGAGCAGATAGAGCGGACGAAACTGAGTCGAAAAGTCCTCTACCATTTTGCAATTTTCCCAATAGTTAACGAAATATTTATGATTAAAAATCACCGTACTAGCCCGGCCCTCCGCCGAATATAAGTTCGCGGCGAGATACGAGCGCCCAGTGTTATTGTTTCCAAGGAGGAGTTGTTTTCTACAAATGGCAAAAAACAGGAGGACAGGGGGACGCAGCTCAAAACCGCCGCTCGTAGGCATTGCCGCGTGTAGTAAACAATTCCTCGAGTGCCTAGCAACGCTGGGCGGTCGTCTCGCGCCGTGCGCTTATATTCGGCGGAGGGCCGGGCTAATACGGTGATTTTTAATCATTAATATCTTGTTAACTATTGCGAAAATTGCAAAATGGTAAAAGACTTTTCGATTCAGTTTCGTCCGCTCTACCTGCTCTGAAATTGTTCGAATTCTCGTATATATATATATATATATATATATATATGCTATATATATATATATAAAACTTGAAAATTAGTATCGATAACTTATTCTATTTGCAACGTTCACAGTATGAAAACATCATAAATAAAAAAAAAACAGATGAGATAAGATGTACAGAAAAGACTGATTTTAATTAGTTAACAATTATATATATATATATATAAATATATATATAGAAATAAATATATATATATATATATATATATATATATATATATACACACATACACACACATTGCATAAACACACAATACACTTTTATCATTTTTTAATACTAAAACTTGAAAATTAGTATCGATAACTTATTCTATTTGCAACGTTCACAGTATGAAAATATCATAAATAAAAAAAAAACAGATGAGATAAGATGTACAGAAAAGACTGATTTTAATTAGTTAATAATTAATTAAGAACATATAACCTAGACAGCATATAATATTTATAAAAGATTTACAAAATATTTCATAAATATTTTCATGATCTTAGATTAAAAATAAATTGAAAATTATAAAGATCATAAAGATTTATCATAAATATAACAAAAATATTTATAAAATACATATAAAATATTATTATAAATATTCATTTTTTTACTTACTAAAAATATTGTACAAAATACACTCGTTAACAAAATTATCGCATAAGTAAATTTATGTCAAAATTTTGCATAATTTGCATTAAAAAAAACAAGTATAACATTGTGAGAAATCATCGCATTTTAATTTTTCAAGAAATATTTTAAAGCTCGAAATTTCTTCTTTCAAATGCTTTATGACGATTTCAATTATATTTTTCTTTCACGAAACGACACAATGATAAAACTTAATCCGTCAAGATAAAAAATTTTTTAATGCAACTTTGCTGCATTACACTTGCTGCGGAAAAAATTGAGATTTCTGTTATTTACATCTTGTAGCATCTTTTCCCTTTAAATTAAAGTGATTGTGGAGTAATGCATGATTTTTTTTTTACCGAGTTCTCGAAGTTTGAATAAACTTTGATTTTATCAACAATCCTCCCTTCTCTCCCCAAAACACACACACACACACACACACACACACACACACACACACACACACACACACACACACACACGCGCGCACATTGCAATGTTTCTGAAGATGTAATACGTTTTTACCTGTTGTTTGGACTTAATTTTCTGACATAAAAAAATAAAATAACAGTGTCCGAAAGGATTAATTGTCAGTTTTCTAACGCTCTTTTTTGGAATGTTGTATGTTGATTTTTTCACGAGTTGTAAGCGATCAAAATCAAAGTGACTACTTTTTATTCAAACCTCGAGAACTCGATAAAAAAACGCACAATGCTCCACAACCTCTTTGATTAAAGGAAAGAAATCCCGCACAAGCTATGAATAATAGAGAATCTTCTCGATTTTTTCACATGGCATGGCATGTGCAATACAGCAAAGATGCATTAAAAATTTTTATTTTGACGGACTTTATCATTGTACGGTTCGTGAGAAAAAATGGATAATTGAAATTGCTAAAAATTTGAAAGAAGAAGTTTCAAACTTTAAAACGCCTTTGGCAATTTCAATTATTCAAAATCAAAATGCGATTTTTTAGTGTTATGGTTATTTAAAGTTATGCAAAATTTTGACATAAATTTATCTGTGTGATAATTTTGTTGAGGAGTGTATTTAGTTTATATTTTAACAACATGTTGAATATAGATTTTATGATTTTTTCTTCGTGTATATAAAATATGTATAAAATACTTATAATATGTATAAAATACTTATATAATATTTTTAAGAAATAAATAATAATAAATATTTATGAATTTTTATTACAAATATCGTGTGCTGTATGGGAACACAATTTCAGTTTTAATAATATTGAATCACTCACGATTTCCTTCGAGAAGAGTGTTTGCGTTACCAAGAATGGGCACTGTCTTCGGTCCATCAAGAGTGAAGATACATTTGAGGATTCTGATATAATTCTTCAACGTGAATATAATGTAAATAACGGCTAGAAAGGCGAAATAAGTCCACATCTCTCTTGATATTCAACTGATTACAAGAAATATAATTTTCATGTTAGTATCATAAATAAATTGTAGCGATATATAATAAGAAAATTTCTGCCTAGTAATAAATGCGATTAATCATTTGCTTTATTCCAGCAATATATATTTTTCAAGTTGACAAGGACATTGCAATAAAATTTCATCATTTACTACTTAGACCAAATACACTAAATATTCTAAATATACTAAAAGGATGCAAATGATAGATAAACAGAATATATCTCTGCTTTAACTTCGACGTAGATCTCTGTATTTCTCAATTCTGCAATGTTTTAATCCGTTATTTTTTTATGCAGAAGAATGTTGTCTTGAATCAGTATTGTTTCCACTTATGTTCCTATTATGCTAATTGCTATCAATAAAAAGATATAAAAAAATGATTAAGAAATAAATTTTCCGCTTATCTTAGTCTTAGCTGATCAAGACAGTGATTCATAAAAAAATAAATGAAGAGGCAATAAAATTTAACCAGCAATTCTTACGTAATGCGTTAATAACATGCAACATAAATGTGTTGTTACGTCCAGCGGACTCCACGATTTCTCCCATTCGGGCAAAGAGGGGGGCGACTGGCAACGAGTGATCCACACGTGCACCTACTTATCTTCTTTTAAATAAATATTAAAAACCATAAAAGATTTAGAAGCAGAAGAGAAGATAACGTGCACGTGTGCCGTTGACAGACGCCGGTCCTCCGTAATGGAAAAGAGACACATCTTATCGACGATTCCTCCGAAAACCGAGTGAGGTACACAAGCCGACGCGTGAAATTTATGAGTTCACGCGACAGTCATTGCACTGATAGCATCCACTTGTCGTGGGAAAACCACTTGAACCGCGGAGGAATCGTCCCACGCGTAGTTTAAATTTTAAGGAAAAACAGGCTTAGTTTAATCGTAAAACACAAAGACATTTACGATCAAACTACCTATGAGGAACTTGGAGCCAAATTATATGGCCGTTTCTCCAATTAACATTAAGGGACCCGAAAACCGCTCAACGAATCAAAGGGCCAGATTCGTTGTTCAAACACACCCACCCTTCAATTTTCCGGTATATAAACCCGCGATTTCTGGCCTAACGCGTCTATACTTCCACCAAGTTTATCTGGACTCTCTTGCATCTTTTTACGGTCAGTGTCGATCGAGTAAAATTACTAAGTCAAACTCACGGGCAGTGTCACACCGTTTCAACTGGATGCCATACCCGATACGCCAAAGCCCATCGAGTCAGCGTACCTCGCCAGCAACCATCGAGAGAATCTACTTGCGCATTTGAGACAATCATCAGCAGTGAGTCTTCATCAATTTTCTTCCTTTTACTTTTCTTTTCCTTTTTCTTTAAATCGTTCTGCCCATCGCGGGGTGTCCCGTGAATCCCATCTCCGGTTACCGCGAATTTTAAATTCCCTCTCTCGCGACTGAGTCTTAACGCCTTGATTCTCCTGACAATCAGGTGGATCGAGCGGTTTGATTCAGATCCGCGAAATTCGAATTCCATCTCTCATTCTTTCCGAGTCTTGAAACCTTGATTCTCTGGGAAACCAGATGGATCGAGCGCTCTTGATTCGGATTTGAATCTCCGAATCTCAACTCCTTCTCTCGCGCCGTTCCGAGTCTCGAAACCTTGATTCTCCTGGCAATCAGGTGGATCGAGTGCTTTTGATTCGGATCCGCGAATCTCGGCCGCCATCTCTCTCCTCCACTTTTCCGATTTCGGGAAAGTCCCGGTCGACCACCCTACAACTTATCCTTTCTTATTTTTTTGCTTTTGTTGTTTTTTTTCAATTCAATAATTAAACACCGATCGTAGTGTCAAATCGGCCAGTCGCCCCGGTCCCGTCGCGCTCTACCACCCGGGCCGCCGCCAAGCACAAGCGGAACCGTGCAAACCGCCGAGTCCGTCGGGCCGTCGCCGACCTTCTATCCGACCTCTTAACGGAGGTCGAAGTACTTGAACAGTGCCACGAGTACGGGCAGCTGAGCCCATCGCCGATAGTTCGTACACCTTCACCCCTGCGAACACCAACACCACCACCGCGCACACCGCCGCGTGCTCGCTCACCGTCGCCCCCCCTCTCTCCCTCGTCCGTTATCACTCTTGTTTTGCCGGAGACACCGGTCTCCATACGTTCCCCCCTTTCTTCTCCTTCTTTTCCTGCGGAGAACAGCCCCCCTCGTTCTCCATCTCCTTCCTTTTTAGATTTTCTCGATTTATCCCCCTCATACTCTCCCACACTGTCTCCTTCCGCGGGCCTCAGGCCCGTATCCCCCACTCCTTCTGAATCGAGCATCGAGTTCCTCGAGGAAATCTCGTTCGAGGCTCCCCTCTCGCCTTCACTCCACTCTCCGCGCCCAGCATCTCCCGCAGATTCTGTGTCTAGCATAGAATTTATAGAAAGCGTCCCTGTCCCACCTCCCAGGCCTCGTCGCCTATCTCCTGAGGAGCTCATCAACTCCATTACATCCTTTCGACAACATTATGGTCCTCTTTCCGACAAAGATTACAAAATAACTCCCCACGGCATCGACTTTTCTTCCTTCCGCGACCATATACAAACCTCTCAGCCTAACGAACCAATTTTCGTTTTCATCTCCCACGATACCCACCCGTATGTAGTTCCCGTCCATCACTTTTATAATTTGTTTCCCCCGTCCACGGTTTCCCTCGAAGAAGTACCTTGATCCCTCCCGGGCGTGAGCGCTCACTTTACATATATATATGTATATACACAAATACACAAACATACTCAAACTCTAGATTGTAAAAATTAGATAACATATTATGTATCTCAAAACAAATAGCATTGTTATATTATTAATTTTAATAAATTATTATTTAACTAATTATGTATACTTTACCTTATAACGCACCAAATCTCATTGTTCTCCCTTTTTAAAATAAATGTAAGTTAATTGTAATTTCCATTTCAGTTTATTTAAACCACCCTTAACTTCTCTCCACTCTCCCTCCCTGAGAATCGCACGAGGTCCTATCCCGAGTAAAAGAGATTAAATTCTCTTACTCAAAACAAGGACCCCGAGTGCACTGTTTCGACTTTAGCGTCATAGCGTCTGTCCCAGACGTTGACCTAAATTCGGAACTTTAAACACGTGTGCTCGACTCGCCTGTGGAAACGGGCGAGACTACAAGGAGTCCGTTCCGTCCTTCCATCCCCTCCATCTCTCCCTTCCTGGGAAGCCTTTCCTTCGCTTCCCTTCACCTCTATAAATTCCGGGGTCTGGACGTAACATATCCTGTAAAATTGGGGGCTCGTCCGGGATGAAAAGTGCGATTCTTACGGGCAGGGATGAGTAAGACAAGATCTACTTCAGATAAAGCTGAAGTTGAGGATCGATACAAAACCGCTTTGGAAGACAAAACAAAATCTAAATCAGTTAACACGACTGTACACAATCCATTACATATACACACATCTACGCCAACTACATCAGGTCAAGCTAATCCTAAGCAACTTAACTTCACTCCAATCGGTTCCGTTTCTGCTTGTGCCGGCACCGGTGATTCGTTTCTTTCCGGAGACGAAACTATTCGTGAAGTGCATGACATAGATTGTAAGCCTAGCGATAAGAGAAACACCGAAACCATGTCTCATACTAATCCATTCGCCACTTTAAAATACGCGGTCGAAGCCGTTCCCTTCTTCGACGGCAAAAACATCCCTTTGACATATTTCGTCGAAGGATGCGAGGAGGCAAAAACTATGCTGCCTCCCGAGGCCGAACCACAATTCGCGCGGATAATTAGGACGCGAATAGTAGGTGAAGCACGTCGTACCATACAAGATCAAGATTTTAACTCTGTAGCTCAATTAACAAAGTATTTAGAAAATACTTATGGCCCTGCAAAAAATATTTACCAACTACAAGGGGAATTAGGGCGCATATATCAAAAAAATGAAGAGGATGTAATCACGTATGCAAATCGGGTAAAAATGTTGGGGAAACAAATAAGCGAGGCACATAAAAATTCGGGAAATGCCCTTCCCGCCCAGACTATTAAAACATCATTAGAGAAAGATATGTGCAAATGTTTTATCAGAGGTTTAAAACCGGATATTGAACAAAGAATAGCAAGAGATTTAGATGTGCAAGCTACTGTAGCCGACGCGCTGCGCATAGAGAGAGAACTGCGCGACATAACGGACCTGCGAACGGGACAGACGGATAAATCATTGAATATTAATCGCCCACGCGAAACATGCCAGATTTGTTATAAAGACGGACATTCAGCTTCAACTTGCAGGAAAATAACGCAATCTTACAACACAAACGCTTTAGGAAATGAAATAATGATATGTCAAATCTGCAAGAAGCGCGGACACAGCGCCGATAAATGTCGCTTCCGGGATCCCCAGACTCGGAGACCTGTAAATGTATTACAGGGAAGCGCCATTACTTGTCAACTATGCTCAAAATCCGGCCATAATGCCAAGTCGTGCCGAGCTAATACCGTTAATCAAAACAAATCATCGGTAACCTGTCAATGGTGCGATAGACCAGGGCATTCAGCCAGTAACTGCTGGAAAAAACAGAACGAACAACAAAACGCGGGGAATAAATCGAGAATAATTTGCCAAGCCTGTAATAACTTCGGTCATGTCGCCAGAGAATGTCGATCTAAAATGGGGCAAAATACAGCCTCTAGAAACTCGCTATTCTGTCGTTATTGTAAAGAAGAAGGGCATCTCCTCGAAAACTGTGAACTACGCATTGCAAGTAATAACCGTAGGAAAACGGAAACTCAGGGAAACTACAAAGGACCCTCGAAGTCGGGTGTGCAGCAGGGGTCCGAACGAACCTCACACCCATCAACGTCTCAAAAAACACAGTAGGCAAAAACGCGTTAGAAGTACGACCCGTAACAGTAAATCTCGATAAGAATAGTCGCGTGCCTACTGTCAGAACAACCTTTAGTAAATCATTCCCTCACCTAACCTTTATGCTAGACACAGGTTCCGGGCCGAATATAATTAAAGAAAATTTCATACCCAAAAACGAACCCGTCGATTACACGAACATTTTAAAACTAAATGGTATAAATGAATACCCCGTTTACACTCTCGGAGAGATCACATTGACTCTCTTCGGAACACAGGTTACCTTTCACACCGTAGCAAACGACTTCCCCATCGCACAAGCCGGTATATTAGGTAACGATTTTTTCAAACAGACATCTTCAAAAATAGATTACGCGAAGGGACATTTAGATGTAAGTGGAATTAAAGTGCCTTTTTCTTCACCAGAAATTATTATAGCAGCACCGAGAACTGAGTCATCATTTTATGTAAGAGTAGGAAATCCAGAGACCAAAATAGGATACATACCGAGAATAAAAGTAGCCCATGGAATTTATTTGGGAGATACTATAGTAGAAAACGTATCGGGAAAAGCATACCTGAAAGTTATAAGTACCTTGGACGAGGAAGTAAAAGTCCAAGTACCGACACTGGATATTAAGCCTCTGAATGAATGGTTCAACAACCAAGAGGCAGACGACAAGATAATAGAAGGAAATATAAAAACATCCTCAGATCCCCTGAAGTCATGGAATGATCAAATTAAATGCGAAACACCTATCGCTGAAATTGAAGACGATGACAAAAATAACGAAAATAACGAAGATAAAATTACTAGAAAAATTAAAGATGAAATACAAAAATTAAAAGAAAAAAATATAAATAAAATTACGAGAGAGGATGATAACATGAAAGAGAATCTTAATCCAAACACTTCGGAGGAGAATTCCAAGACCTCCAAGGGAGAGGGAAGTTACCAAACCTCTCCAGAAAATTTTATTAATCCTGGAATCACAGAGGGAAGTTTCCGCACTCCTCTAGTGAATTCTACTCCCGAGGAGGGAAGTTACCAAACCTCCTCAGAAAAATTTATTAATCCTGGAATCACAGAGGGAAGTTCCCGCACTCCTCTGGTGAATTCTACTCCCGGGGAGGGAAGTTACCAAACCTCCTCAGAAAAAATAGTTAATCCTAGAATTGCAGAGAAAAGTTTCCGCACTCCTCTAGTAAATTCTACTCCTGTCGATTGCGAGGAGGGAAGTTACCAAACCTCACTACGCGATACGACACAACCCCAGTCAAACAAGCCAAAAGGAAAAGGCTCTTTGGATTCTCTAGAAAATTTACATTTTCCAAGGGTTGGAATACCCGCAAAAAACAATACCTCTCGTGTTACTACGGCAGAGCTTATGAAAAGAATGCCGCCTTATGACCTTAGTGTCAAAAATAATCATCATATAAAAAAGAAAATAATACCGTCTTCAAAAATTTCGACGTCTATGCAAGCGCAATCTCAAGAAATGATAGAAAAATATACGCGCGGACGCAATCAGAAAAATAAAGAAGAAAGAAAACAATTATTGCCAAGAGGGATCGCAAATGAATGTTTTACATTATCGGGGGAATCCACAAAAGATAGAATTACAGAAATCACAGAATTATTAAGAATGGACCATCTGAATACAAAAGAAAAGGAAAACGTAGTAAGCCTTATAACAAAAAGCCAGGACAGATTCCATGTACCTGGAGAAAATCTAACGGCGACACATGTGTTACAACACCAGATACCGACAACAGATGATCGACCCATCAATACCCGACAGTATAGATTTCCACAGATCCATAAAGACGAAATAAACAAGCAAGTTAATGAACTGTTAGAAGGGGGAATAGTAAAACCTTCTCAATCGCCCTATAACACGCCTATTTGGATAGTACCAAAGAAAGAAGATTCGAAAGGGAATAAACGGTGGAGAATGGTTCTAGATTTTCGAGCCTTGAACGATAAGACTATCGGCGATGCCTATCCATTGCCGAATATCGTCGACATCCTAGACCAATTAGGCGGGGCACAGTATTTTTCTGTATGTGACCTGGCTTCCGGATTCCACCAAATAAAAATGGATCCTAACGACGGTCATAAAACGGCATTCACGACACCCTTCGGTCATTATGAGTTCAATAGAATGCCTTTCGGACTAAAAAATGCCCCGGCTACCTTCCAAAGGTTAATGGACCTCGTCCTAACAGGATTACAAGGAAAAGAATTATTTGTTTACATGGATGACATCGTCATTTACGCCTCGTCATTAGAAGAGCACGAGAGAAAATATAATCTATTAATAGAACGATTACGAGAAGCTAATTTAAAATTACAACCCGACAAATGTGAATTTTTGAAAACCGAAGTAACATACTTGGGACATGTAATTAGCAGAGATGGAGTTAAACCTGATCCGAAAAAATTGGAAGCCGTCAGACAATTTCCAAGACCAAAAACTCCTAAGAATATTAAACAATTTCTCGGATTAGCAGGATATTACAGGCGGTTCATACCGAATTTTTCAACATTAGCCAAACCTCTGACTAATTTATTGAAAAATGACACTCGATTTGAATGGACATCAATACAGCAAGATGCATTTGAAACATTAAAACACAAGCTATGCGAAGAACCTGTCTTACAATATCCTGATTTTTCAAAACCTTTTATTTTAACAACCGACGCTTCCGGAATCGCTGTAGGAGGAATTCTGTCCCAAGGAAAAATAAACAAAGACCGACCGATAGCATATGCTTCACGAACCTTGACCGACAACGAGTTGAAATATGACACTTACGAGAAGGAAGCCCTAGCAATAGTATACTGTGTTAAACACTTTCGACCATATCTATACGGACGAAAATTCACTTTAGTTACGGACCACAAACCTTTGCTTTGGTTTAAAAATGCACAAGATGCAAATATGAGAATATTACGCTGGAGACTAAAATTAGCAGAATACGAATACGATGTTGTGTATAAAGCAGGCAAAACTAATGTGAATGCCGACGCTTTGTCCAGGAACCCAGTGAATCACGAGGAAACAGAATGTAATGTGATCGGTCATAAAACTTTACTGAATCCCAACAACCCAAAAGATGCAGAGAAAATTTCTCAAATATTAAATGAATCTGACGAAGAAGAAGAAGAAGAGGAAGAAGAGGATCTTAATCTATATCTGTCAGATCTCTCAGATAATGAGGAAATAGAAGACTGGCCCGCTGACAATGACCTACCCATTAAAGATGGTGATTCTATTCAGTTCACACTTGAAGAAATAGGTGAACCGCCAGCATTAGAAAATGAAGAAAGAGCATTGATACATGACCCGCCTATAACTGGCAGAATTCAAACTCGTAATCAAACAATAAAAAATAAGAATGCCCCACGAAGGGTGGCATTAGAAAAGGTACAAGGTCACATGGATACAATTGAAGAGGCGGAGGATAGAAACGACCCGCCGGACAAAGACAGCGATACTGAAAGGAATGACAGGGAAGACGGAACAGACGACGAGGACAACGAAAATAAAAACTTACCCACCATAACAGATATACAACCACTAAAAGGCAATATAATTGAAACTCGCGATTTACTATTCCTACGTAAAGATAACTTTGCATATTTTACCGATACTAACGGAAACCCGTTAGATTCGGGATCGCAGAAACTATTTGAACAAAACGAAATGCCACGGTTAGATTCTCTCTCCTTGGGTGAAGCAAAGGCCATAAAATATAAAAAATACTATCATATAGCCTTACCCATAAGCAAAGGAGAACGAGAAGGTCCAACTATGACTCTGACACAGATCGCCGCAGTAACGAAAAACTTACGGGACACTGCCGACAAGTTAAAACTAGAAACACTTAGTATGGCAAAAACAGAACTCATCAACAACGTTCCATGGACCAACGTCAAACCTCTTTTGCAATTAAACTTCGCAGACGCAACAACCAAATTAATTATATGCAATGGATTAATTAAATACCCACCCAAAGATCTCCGCCCCACTATAATCAGTGAGATGCATTGCTCACCCACCGGTGGACACAGAGGAGTAACAAAAACATACAATAGAATAAAACATAAATATCACTGGGAAAATTTAAAAGCTGAAGTTCAAAGATACATCCAGCAATGCTTACAATGTCAATTGAAAAAATTAGTACGAGTAAAAACTAAACAACCAATGATAATTACCGATACACCAGGATCCGCTTTTGACAAAGTTGCCATGGATATCGTAGGACCCCTGCCGAGGACAGGAAGGGGCAACGAATACATTCTGACCCTACAGGATCAACTAACCAAATTCTGTATGGGAATACCATTGCCTGATCAAACTTCTGAAACAATAGCAGAAGCTTTTATAGACAGATTTATCTGTGTACTAGGAGCTCCCAAGGCAATACTAACTGACCAAGGCAGGAACTTCATCAGCGATCTAATGAAAAAGGTTGCTAAAATATTCAAAATTCGCAAATTTCGCACGACTGCTTTTCATCCACAATCTAACGGATCACTAGAAAGATCGCATCATGCATTGGGAGAATACTTAAAACAATATGCAAACGAGCAAAAGCAATGGGATTGCTGGATCGGCCTCGCAATGTTTAATTATAACACTAGCGTTCACGAGGCAACTAAACATACGCCATACGAATTAGTTTTTGGCAAAATAGCAAGAATTCCATCTAACGAACTTCTTGTCCCAGAGGACAAATTAGCAAACTACAGTGATTATTTAATAAATCTCGTCACACAACTTCACACTATACAGAGAAACGCTCGTAAAAATGTCATCAAAGCAAAACATAAATCCAAGAAATATTACGATAAGAGAATCAATCTTCACAGGCCTTTAAACCTGGAGACCACGTGTTCCTATTGAAGGGACCTAAACCAGGCAAATTTGGGGATCAATACACCGGACCTCATGAAATCCTGGAAATTTTAAATAAAAATAACGTAAAAATCAAGAATCAAGAAAAATAGTCGAATTGTACATCCTAATCGATTACAAATCTCACACATCAAACCAAACTAAAAAAAAATAAATAAAATAAAAAAAATAAAAAAAGGAGGAAACTAACAATCAGTAAACAATAGATTGTACAATTTTCAGATGAATATCCGGATTAAGAGCATTGCCATACTAATATTAATACTATGGACACAAAGAGCATACGGAAATACGGGAATAATAGGATACGATTGTGGAGCACCATCCGCCAATTTTACTACACTGTCACTAACGAATATAGAGGAATGTGATGTCCCCGTACCGCAAATAAACAGCACGAAAACTTTCCTACAATTACTGCAAATTGACGAATTCAAAACCGTACAAGTAATACAATGCAAAATCGAGATAGACCGCATAATAAGGAAATGCGGAATGTTCTCTCATACCATGGATGTACACAATGGCAAATATTCATATATACACGAAATATCTCATGCGGCGTGTTTTCGCATGCATACTTATGGGAGTTTCGAATTATCAGGGACCCTTATAGCCGGCTTAAAATCTAACGAAACCGCTACTCGCCCAATCGTTCTAGCCGGCCAGGTAGATCATGATGGCAGATGCTCCGGAGGAGCATACTCCGATCCATACGGAACATGGGGAGATGTGATCGTGCTGAGCAGCGTAAAAATCACGTTGCAGGATTATACTGCAAAAGTTCGACTAAACACTAACCGAGTGCAACTCCGATCGGGCGTAACCTGCGAATTGAGCGCTGGACACTGCACCGACATAGAAGGTGGAAATACCTTTTGGGATCCTGTGCCTGAAGACACCTGCAACCTTTCTATCTACAGTTCTTTATTCCGTGGACTCGCAGATAAAATAATTGACTATACACGAAATTCACCGCAGATCACTTATTCTCTGACTTCCGCGGACACAGTTTTCGCTCTAACCAAAACGGGCGAATACCAGACGTGCGGTTATAGACTCATTCGAACCGAGCATCCTAAACTAGTAATATTCGAAGATCAACCTGAAGTGAAAGTCTTTCAAAACCATGGACGCACTTCAAGTTTCGATCTTTTCACATACATGAACTCAAAGTTTGTATATGTGGAAAAGCACGTCCGCTCTCAAATAAGTCAACTATACAGAAATATACTGTTACAACAATGTAACCTTGAGTACCGACTGATGCAGAACGCCTTAGCGATTGCAGCACGATCACCTGATATTTTTGCATATCACTTTATGAAGGGGCCCGGATATATGGCTCTCCAAGCAGGAGAAGTAATCCACATAGTAAAATGCGTCCCGGTCAATGTAAAAATAGCTCACACTCAGGATTGTTACGAGCAACTCCCAGTAACCCGAGGAAACGCAACTTACTTCTTGACGCCGCAAACACACATCTTGCTGAGACAAGGAACACAGATTACCTGCAATGCATTAGCACCTTCCATGTATCAACTAGGAGGTGCATGGTACAAATTTTTGCCAAAACCGGTAGAAGCAATGCCACCAACCATTATGAAGCCTCTAACTAAACCGACATGGAAATATGTCAGTCCCGGAGCGCTTGCCACTACTGGCATTTATACACAAAACGATCTGGATGAATTGAGGGATCACATAATGTTCCCTGCTGAGCGGCCTGCCGTCCTCAATACAGTGGTAAGAGGAGTGATGGGACAATCAACTTTTATGCAAGGAGGCTCAATCGCAAACCTTATGGACGAAGCCTCAATTCATAAAATCGTTGCTTCCACTTGGCAAAAATTTTGGGGAAGATTCTTGATTTTCGGCAATGTCAGCGCCGGACTAATTGGAATATACTTATGTATGAGAGCTATAAAACTAATACTAGACACCATTGTACATGGATACGCCCTTCACACTGTGTACGGGTGGTCTGTGTACCTACTAGGAGCCATCTGGGATTCGTTGACCCAGCTCCTTTTACATCTGGGAAGCAAAAAGCGCAGGAAACCTGGCACTCCTAGTGCTCCAGTCCACACACACGAGCACCAATTAAATGAGAATTTCCAACCAAAATGGGGATTCACAAGTAAAATAGACACCCCCGACTTACCAAACGACAAAAATGACTCACAAATTACCTATCCCCTCCTCCCTCCCCAGGAACCCACTCCCCAACCAACAAGCTACACTCTCGAACTCAAAAACTAAAAACAGAAAAGAAGGGAGAACTCAGGAGATCTCCTCCCTCCCGCCCTACAACTACCTACCTGAATATTTTTATCAACCTTGGAATTTTGGGAGCATGCTACGACATGCAGATATTCAACAACCTCTCTTCCTTTTAGCCATGACAATCGAATACATCAACACCCGGCTGTTAACCCGCGGACCACTGAAGGTGAGAATCGTCAAGGTCATAACACCAACCCTCTTCTGGGTGCAAACGGAGAACGGGCGTGAGAACTTTGAAGAACTACTTGAAGATCTTTCACGGCGAATGAACAAAAAGAGCAGCGTCCTACATTACTTCTCCCATAGCATCCGGTTGGATGACCTAGTGGCTATCCGCGAGGGCACAAGCTGGCAGCAGGGAATGGTAACCCAGATCGGGAGAGGCGACACAGTCACGGTTTTCCTGCGGGACTGGGGGCGATTTGTCCAACGGTCAGTAGCCGAATGCTACATCCTGGAGGAAAGATTCCAGACAATACCTTGGCGAGCCATCCCCTGCGGGCTAGCCAATATCAAGCCTATTGGGACATTAGCAGGATGGCCCTATAGGGTCAACAAGATGACGCAACTCCTGATAGAAAAACGGGAAGCATGGATAAGAATCCGTGCGACTTACGAAGACGAAGCCGCCGCCGTAGACGTAAAACCTAGCCAACGCCATGAGGACGAGTTGAATGACCTGAAGCAGTTATTGATACGCATGGGATGCGCCCAACATTGTGACCAGAGAATGTTCGGGGGACGCCCTCGAGGCTAAAAAAAAAAAAAAAAAAAAAAAAAAAAAAAAAAAAAAAAAAAAAAAAATATATATATATATATATATTCATACGTTTGTATCTGTACTAAGTACATATAAGCATATTAATTTTCTTGTTCTCAAATCATGATTTTGCTAAGCTTGTTAGTTTTGAAGTAAAAATAAAAGCAAATAAAATAAAAAATAAGACTTTACACGCCATTTATACTATATCAACTTACTGTAGAATAAGTTTACTATTTCGAAATCTGCAAGTTACGATTTTTCCAGATGAAGCAAACTGTGTTCCTGTAAAAACAAAAATTCTATATATATTACATAAAAAAAAATAATAATTAAAAAAAAAATAAAAAAAAAAGAAAGAAAGAAAAAAAAGAGAATCTCCTTTCTTATACGCCTGACTGTTAGCCTCGGTACGGACTCGCTTGAAAAATGGGGACAAGAGCCTCATAAAACAAATGTACCTCAACAGGTACCTTAGCATGTTAACTTACTTAGGGAATACTCTGTCCGACGGCCTTGCGACGCAAGTTGCCGGCAAGACTTGACTATGCATTCGTTACTCTCGGCGACCGAATCCATAAGAATTCTGTGCCACTCAACGAAGCATACGGCAAGCAATTCCAGCAAAAATATAAAAAGGGAAAAAAGAAAGAAAGAGGGAGACAAGCAATGAAGCGAGAACCCTAAGGACTGCAAAGGGCCTGTCCAGACAGGCCCATCGTAAAAGAAATAGAAGCGAAATGCAATCCGAAACCGGCAACAGTCACGCGCAGGTAGTAGAAAAATATATACAAGTAACACAATAAATAATAAGAAAAATACTATCAGAATCTTAAAGAAAGGAAGACAGTCAAATACAGAAGGAAGAATTAATAGACTTGCATCGAAATATAATTTTAAAACATTGAAAAAATATATATAAAAAAAAATATATATATATATAAAATAAAAAAAGAGGACGAAAGAATAAAAGGAAGGGGTTTTGGTGGTCGCCTTCTCTTTCCTCCTTTTTGAACTCAGTAAAGAGTATTAAGATACATGCTCTCTTTTAAGCTGCATATATGTAAAAAAGGACGAAAGAATGTAAACTCTGAAAACGATTATATCTTTCCTCCTTCCTCAGATAGACTTAAATGCGTATTCTTACCGACACTAAGAAATTTCGCGCCGAATAAGTTGACGAATGGGAGAAATCATTTCACCACCTGCATCATTGCAAATGTTGTGTTTTTCATCCCCAACATTTGTCTAAGACGGGGGGTGTTACGTCCAGCGGACTCCACGATTTCTCCCATTCGGGCAAAGAGGGGGGCGACTGGCAACGAGTGATCCACACGTGCACCTACTTATCTTCTTTTAAATAAATATTAAAAACCATAAAAGATTTAGAAGCAGAAGAGAAGATAACGTGCACGTGTGCCGTTGACAGACGCCGGTCCTCCGTAATGGAAAAGAGACACATCTTATCGACGATTCCTCCGAAAACCGAGTGAGGTACACAAGCCGA
>CAKMUF010000219.1:0-29991 GCA_928718305.1 Tetramorium bicarinatum | reverse complement strand
ATACTCGCGATATAGAAACCTGTATCAAGTGTCGTGCCCCGCTTGGCAACACTTTTCCGATATCAAGTTGTGAACGTTGCACGACCGAAATCTGTATCTACAAGCCCGATTTCATTGCTGAGGAATTGCCGCAAAACCAACCTCCGATCCATATAGTTATTGAACAGCAGGTAATAAACGGTGAACTTCTGAATCTTCCAAATCTAATATAGAACATTCGTTACCATAGAGTAGCATGAGCGCGCCGCACGAGATAATTCCGCGCGTCTCCAGTCCCGTTCCTAGCGAACCCCCGTCTAGGTGGTTAGCGACCGCAACTTGCTGCACGTTTCGTTCTTACATTAATCGGGATAGCGGTGATTACCTGTGTTCGCGGTGTTACCAACACAAGGATTACATTCAGCAACGCCATTACCAATATTACATTCGACATTATTTGCGGGCCGGTTTTCGTGTAGAGATTGAGTCGTGCCTCGAATGCCAGCGCATCGTTACACGTGAAGCCCCTATTCTCGCTTGCATAGACTGCCCCACCATCCTCGATAACTTTGTAAATTCATTAGTTAGCGCGGGAGAGACTCCCTGGCAACGGCCAGAAGGCGTTTGTGTAATTATCGGCCATTCCCAAATCGTAGGTCGAGGAGATTAGTCAACATTTTACCCACCTAAATACCCCTGGGCGTTCGAATAACTTTTAACTAGCTCGTGACGCCCCGCGGCTATAACACGTACTAGTTCAAAGATAGGAAATGCATTGAATAATTACTGCGAATTGGCAACGGCCGCTGAGAACGTACTAGTTCAAAGATAAAAAACGCATTGATCCAAGCTTGCGAAATGAAAACGGTCGCTGAGGACGTACTAGTTCAAAAATAGGAAACGCATTGAATCAATCAAGCGAGATGAAAACGGCCCCTGAGGACGTACTAGTTCAAAGATAGGAAACGCATTGAACCAATCCAGCGAGATGACTACGGCCGCTGAGGACCTACTAGTTCAAAAATAGGAAACGCATTGAACCAAGCCATCGAGATGTCAACGGCCGCTGAGAACGTACTAGTTCTAAGATAAAAAACGCATTGATCCAAGCTTGCGAAATGAAAACGGTCGCTGAGGACGTACTAGTTCAAAAATAGGAAACGCATTGAATCAATCAAGCGAGATGAAAACGGCCGCTGAGGACGTACTAGTTCAAAGATAGAAAACGCATTGAACCAAGCCAGCGTAGTGGCAACGGCCGCTGAGGACGTACTAGTTCAAAGATAGGAAACACATTGAACTAAGCCAGCGAGATGACAACGGCCGCTGATGTACTAGTTCAAAGATAGGAAACGCATTGAATACATCCTGCAAAGTGGCAACGGCCGCTGAGGACGTACTAGTTCAAAGATAGGAAATGCATTGAACCAAGTTTGCGAAATGAAAACGGCCGCTGAGAAAGTACTAGTTCAAAGATAGGAAGCGCATTGAATAAATCCTGCAAAGTGGCAACGGCCGTTGAGGACGTACAAGTTCAAAGATAGGAAAGGCATTGAACCAAGCCTCTGAGATGACAACGGCCGCTAAAGACGTAATAGTTCAAAGATAGGAAACGCATTGAACGAAGCCAGCGAGATGACAACGGCCGCTGAGGACGTACTAGTTCAAAGATAGGAAACGCATTGAACCAAGTTTTCGAAATGAAAAATGCCGCTGAGAACGTACTAAATCAAATATAGTAAACGCATTTAACCAAGCCAGCGAGATGACAACGGCCGCTGAGAACATACTAGTTCAAAGATCGGAAACGCATTGAACCAAGCCTGCGAGATGACAACGGCCTCTGAAAACGTACTAGTTCAAAGATAATGCACGCATTGAACCAAGCCATCGAAATGACAACGGCCGCTGAGGACGTACTAGTTCAAAGATAGGAAACGCATTGAACCAATCCAGCGAAATGACAACGGCCGCTGAGGACGTACTAGTTCAAAGATAGGAAACGAATTGAACCAAGCCTGCGAGATGACAACGGCCTCTGAAAACGTACTAGTTCAAAGATAGGAAAAGCATTGAACCAAGTAAGCGAGATGACAACGGCCGCTGAGGACGTACTAGTTCAAAGATAGGAAATGCATTGAATAATTACTGCGAATTGGCAACGGCCGGTGAGAACGTACTAGTTCAAAGATAAAAAACGCATTGATCCAAGCTTGCGAAATGAAAACGGTCGCTGAGGACGTACTAGTTCAAAAATAGGAAACGCATTGAATCAATCAAGCGAGATGAAAACGGCCGCTGAGGACGTACTAGTTCAAAGATAGAAAACGAAATGAACCAAGCCTGCAAGATGACAACGGCCTCTGAAAACATACTAGTTCAAAAATAGGAAACGCATTGAACCAAGCAATCGAGATGTCAACGGCCGCTGAGCATGCCTAAGATAAAAAACGCATTGATCCAGCTTGCAGAAATGAAAACGGCCGCTGAGGACGTACTAGTTCAAAGATAGGAAACGCATTGAACCAAGCCAGCGAGATGACAACGGTCGCTGAGGACGTACTAGTTCAAAGATAGGAAGCGCATTGAATAAATCCTGCAAAGTGGCAACGGCCGTTGAGGACGTACAAGTTCAAAGATAGGAAAGGCATTGAACCAAGCCTCTGAGATGACAACGGCCGCTAAAGACGTAATAGTTCAAAGATAGGAAACGCATTGAACGAAGCCAGCGAGATGACAACGGCCGCTGAGGACGTACTAGTTCAAAGATAGGAAACGCATTGAACCAAGTTTTCGAAATGAAAAATGCCGCTGAGAACGTACTAAATCAAATATAGTAAACGCATTTAACCAAGCCAGCGAGATGACAACGGCCGCTGAGAACATACTAGTTCAAAGATCGGAAACGCATTGAACCAAGCCTGCGAGATGACAACGGCCTCTGAAAACTTACTAGTTCAAAGATAATGCACGCATTGAACCAAGCCATCGAAATGACAACGGCCGCTGAGGACGTACTAGTTCAAAGATAGGAAACGCATTGAACCAATCCAGCGAAATGACAACGGCCGCTGAGGACGTACTAGTTCAAAGATAGGAAACGAATTGAACCAAGCCTGCGAGATGACAACGGCCTCTGAAAACGTACTAGTTCAAAGATAGGAAAAGCATTGAACCAAGTAAGCGAGATGACAACGGCCGCTGAGGACGTACTAGTTCAAAGATAGGAAATGCATTGAATAATTACTGCGAATTGGCAACGGCCGCTGAGAACGTACTAGTTCAAAGATAAAAAACGCATTGATCCAAGCTTGCGAAATGAAAACGGTCGCTGAGGACGTACTAGTTCAAAAATAGGAAACGCATTGAATCAATCAAGCGAGATAAAAACGGCCGCTGAGGACGTACTAGTTCAAAGATAGGAAACGCATTGTATCAAGCAAGCGAAATGACAACGGCCGCTTAGAACGTACTTGTTCAAAAATAGGGAATGCATTGAACCAAGCCAGCGAAATGACTACGGCCGCTGAGGACGTACTAGTTCAAAGATAGAAAACGAATTGAACCAAGCCTGGGAAATGAAAACGGTCGCTGAGGACGTACTAGTTCAAAAAAAGGAAACGCATTGAATCAATCAAGCGAGATGAAAACGGCCGCTGAGGACGTACTAGTTCAAAGATAGAAAACGCATTGAATAAATCCTGCAAAGTGGCAACGGCCGCTGAGGACGAACTAATTCAAAAATAAGAAACGCATTGAATCAATCAAGCGAGATGAAAACGGCCGCTGAGGACGTACTAGTTCAAAGATAGGAAATGCAATGAACCAAGTTTGCGAAGTGAAAACGGCCGCTGAGAAAGTACTAAATCAAAGATAGGAAACGCATTGAACCAAGCCAGTGAGATGACAACGCCCGCTTAAAACGTACTAGTTCAAAGATAGGAAACGCATTGAATAATTCCTGCGAAGTGGCAACGGCCGCTGAGGACGTACTAGTTCAAAGATAGGATATGCATTGAATAATTCCTGCGAAGTGGCAAAGGCCGCTGAGAACGTACTAGTTCAAAGATAAAAAACGCATTGATCCAAGCTTGCGAAATGAAAACGGTCGCTGAGGACGTACTAGTTCAAAAATAGGAAACGCATTGAATCAATCAAGCGAGATGAAAACGGCCGCTGAGGACGTACTAGTTCAAAGATAGGAAACGCATTGTATCAAGCAAGCGAAATGACAACGGCCGCTGAAGACGTAATAGTTCAAAGATAGGAAAGGCATTGAACATAGCTTGCGAAGTGGCAATGGCTGCTGAGGACGAACTAGTTCAAAGATAGGAAACGCATTTGACCAACCCTGCGGAGTGGCAACGGCCGCTGAGGACGTACTAGTTCAAAGATAGGAAACTCATTGAACCAAGCCAGCGAGATGACAACGGTCGCTGAGGACGTACTAGTTCAAAGATAGGAAGCGCATTGAATAAATCCTGCAAAGTGGCAACGGCCGTTGAGGACGTACAAGTTCAAAGATAGGAAAGGCATTGAATCAAGCCTCTGAGATGACAACGGCCGCTAAAGACGTAATAGTTCAAAGATAGGAAACGCATTGAACGAAGCCAGCGAGATGACAACGGCCACTGAGGACGTACTAGTTCAAAGATAGGAAACGCATTGAACCAAGTTTTCGAAATGAAAAATGCCGCTGAGAACGTACTAAATCAAATATAGTAAACGCATTTAACCAAGCCAGCGAGATGACAACGGCCGCTGAGAACATACTAGTTCAAAGATAGGAAACGCATTGAACCAAGCCTGCGAGATGACAACGGCCGCTGAGAACGTACTAGTTCAAAGATAAAAAACGCATTGATCCAAGCTTGCGAAATGAAAACGGTCGCTGAGGACGTACTAGTTCAAAAATAGGAAACGCATTAAATTAATCGAGCGAAATGAAAACGGCCGCTGAGGACCTACTAGTTCAAAGATAGGAAATGCATTGAATAAATCCTGCGAAGTGGCAACGGCCGCTGAAAACGTACTAGTTCAAGGATAGGAAACGCATTGAACAAAGCTTGCGATGTGGCAACGGCCGCTGAAGACGTACTAGTTCAAAGATAGGAAATGCATTGAATAATTCCTGCGAAGTGGCAACGGCCGCTTAGAACGTACTAGTTCAAAGATAGGAAACGCATTGAACCAAGCCTGCGAGATGACAACGGCCGCTGAGAACGTACTAGTTCAAAGATAGGAAATGCATTGAATAATTCCTGCGAAGTGGCAACGGCCGTTGAGGACGTACAAGTTCAAAGATAGGAAAGGCATTGAACCAAGCCTCCGAGATGACAACGGCCGCTAAAGACGTAATAGTTCAAAGATAGGAAACGCATTGAACCAATCCAGCGAGATGACAACGGCCGCTGAGGACCTACTAGTTCAAAGATAAGAAACGCATTGAACCAAGTTTGCGAAATGAAAAATGCCGCTGAGAACGTACTAAATCAAATATAGTAAACGCATTTAACCAAGCCAGCGAGATGACAACGGCCGCTGAGAACATACTAGTTCAATGATAGGAAACGCATTGATCCAAGCCAGCGAGATGACAACGGCCGCTGAGAACGTACTAGTTCAAAGAGAGGAAAAGCATTGAACCAAGCCTGCGAGATGACAACGGCCGCTGAGAACGTACTAGTTCAAAGATAAAAAACGCATTGATTCAAGCTTGCGAAATGAAAACGGTCGCTGAGGACGTACTAGTTCAAAAATAGGAAACGCATTAAATTAATCGAGCGAGATGAAAACGGCCGCTGAGGACCTACTAGTTCAAAGATAGGAAATGCATTGAATAAATCCTGCGAAGTGGCAACGGCCGCTGAGGACGTACTAGTTCAAGGATAGGAAACGCATTGAATAAAGCTTGCGAAGTGGCAACGGCCGCTGAGGACGAACTAATTCAAAAATAAGAAACGCATTGAACCAAGCCATCGAGATGTCAACGGCCGCTGAGGACGTACTAGTTCAAAGATAGGAAATGCATTGAATAATTCCTGCGAAGTGGCAACGGCCGCTGAGAACGTACTAGTTCAAAGATAGGAAACGCATTGAACCAAGCCATCGAGATGTCAACGGCCGCTGAGGACGTACTAGTACAAAGATAGGAAATGCATTGAATAATTTTTGCGAAGTGGCAACGGCCGCTGAGAACGTACTAGTTCAAAGATAGGAAACGCATTGAACCAAGCCTGCGAGATGACAACGGCCGCTGAGAACGTACTAGTTCAAAGATAAGAAACGCATTGATCGAAGCTTGCGAAATGAAAACGGTCGCTGAGGACGTACTAGTTCAAAAATAGGAAACGCATTGAATCAATCAAGCGAGATGAAAACGGCCGCTGAGGACGTACTAGTTCAAAGATAGAAAACGCATTGAATAAATCCTGCAAAGTGGCAACGGCCGCTGAGGACGTACTAGTTCAAAGATAGAAAATGCATTGAACCAAGTTTGCGAAATGAAAACGGCCGCTGAGAAAGTACTAAATCAAAGATAGGAAACGCATTGAACCAAGCCTGCGAGATGACAACGGCCTCTGAAAACTTACTTGTTCAAAGATAGTGCACGCATTGAACCAAGTAAGCAAGATGACAACGGCCGCTTAGAACGTACTTGTTCAAAGATAGGAAACGCATTGAACAAATCCTGCGAAGTAACAACGGCCGCTGAAGACGTAATAGTTCAAAGATAGGAAACGCATTGAACCAAGTTTGCGAAGTGGCAGCGGCCGCTGAGGACGTACTAGTTCAATGATAGGAAACGCATTGAACCAATCCTGCGAGATGACTACGGCCGCTGAGGACCTACTAGTTCAAAGATAGAAAACGTAATGAACCAAGCCTGCGAGATGACAACGGCCTCTGAAAACATACTAGTTCAAAAATAGGAAACGCATTGAACCAAGCCATCGAGATGTCAACGGCCGCTGAGGACGTACTAGTTCAAAGATAGGAAATGCATTGAATAATTACTGCGAATTGGCAACGGCCGCTGAGAACGTACTAGTTCAAAGATAAAAAACGCATTGATCCAAGCTTGCGAAATGAAAACGGTCGCTGAGGACGTACTAGTTCAAAAATAGGAAACGCAAGGAACCAAGTAAGCGAGATGACAACGGCCGCTTAGAACGTACTTGTTCAAAGATAGGGAACGCATTGAACCAAGCCAGCGAAATGACTACGGCCGCTGAGGACGTACTAGTTCAAAGATAGAAAACGAATTGAACCAAGCCTGCGAGATGACAACGGCCTCTGAAAACGTACTAGTTCAAAGATCGGAAACGCATTGAACCAAGCCTGCGAGATAACAACGGCCTCTGAAAACTTACTAGTTCAAAGATAATGCACGCATTGAACCAAGCCATCGAAATGACAACGGCCGCTGAGGACGTACTAGTTCAAAGATAGGAAACGCATTGAACCAATCCAGCGAAATGACAACGGCCGCTGAGGACGTACTAGTTCAAAGATAGGAAACGAATTGAACCAAGCCTGCGAGATGACAACGGCCTCTGAAAACGTACTAGTTCAAAGATAGGAAAAGCATTGAACCAAGTAAGCGAGATGACAACGGCCGCTGAGGACGTACTAGTTCAAAGATAGGAAATGCATTGAATAATTACTGCGAATTGGCAACGGCCGGTGAGAACGTACTAGTTCAAAGATAAAAAACGCATTGATCCAAGCTTGCGAAATGAAAACGGTCGCTGAGGACGTACTAGTTCAAAAATAGGAAACGCATTGAATCAATCAAGCGAGATGAAAACGGCCGCTGAGGACGTACTAGTTCAAAGATAGGAAACGCATTGTATCAAGCAAGCGAAATGACAACGGCCGCTGAAGACGTAATAGTTCAAAGATAGGAAAGGCATTGAACATAGCTTGCGAAGTGGCAATGGCCGCTGAGGACGTACTAGTTCAAGGATAGGAAACGCATTGAACAAAGCTTGCGAAGTGGCAACGGCCGCTGAGGACGAACTAATTCAAAAATAAGAAACGCATTGAATCAATCAAGCGAGATGAAAACGGCCGCTGAGGACGTACTAGTTCAAAGATAGAAAACGCATTGAACCAAGCCAGCGTAGTGGCAACGGCCGCTGAGGACGTACTAGTTCAAAGATAGGAAACACATTGAACTAAGCCAGCGAGATGACAACGGCCGCTGAGGACGTACTAGTTCAAAGATAGAAAACGCATTGAATAAATCCTGCAAAGTGGCAACGGCCGCTGAGGACGTACTAGTTCAAAGATAGGAAATGCATTGAACCAAGTTTGCGAAATGAAAACGGCCGCTGTGAAAGTACTAAATCAAAGATAGGAAACGCATTGAACCAAGCCAGTGAGATGACAACGCCCGCTTAAAACGTACTAGTTCAAAGATCGGAAACGCATTGAACCAAGCCTGCGAGATGACAACGGCCTCTGAAAACTTACTTGTTCAAAGATAGTGCACGCATTGAACCAAGTAAGCGAGATGACAACGGCCGCTTAGAACGTACTTGTTCAAAGATAGGAAACGCATTGAATAAATCCTGCGAAGTAACAACGGCCGCTGAAGACGTAATAGTTCAAAGATAGGAAACGCATTGAACCAAGTTTGCGAAGTGGCAGCGGCCGCTGAGGACGTACTAGTTCAAAGATAGGAAACGCAATTGTATCAAGCAAGCGAAATGACAACGGCCGCTGAAGACGTAATAGTTCAAAGATAGGAAAGGCATTGAATAAATCCTGCGAAGTGGCAACGGCCGCTGAAAACGTACTAGTTCAAGGATAGGAAACGCATTGAACAAAGCTTGCGATGTGGCAACGGCCGCTGAGGACGAACTAATTCAAAAATAAGAAACGCATTGAACCAAGCCATCGAAATGTCAACGGCCGCTGAGGACGTACTAGTTCAAAGATAGGAAATGCATTGAATAATTCCTGCGAAGTGGCAACGGCCGCTTAGAACGTACTAGTTCAAAGATAGGAAACGCATTGAACCAAGCCTGCGAGATGACAACGGCCGCTGAGAACGTACTAGTTCAAAGATAAAAAACGCATTGATCCAAGCTTGCGAAATGAAAACGGTCGCTGAGGACGTACTAGTTCAAGGATAGGAAACGCATTGAACAAAGCTTGCGAAGTGGCAACGGCCGCTGAGGACGAACTAATTCAAAAATAAGAAACGCATTGAATCAATCAAGCGAGATGAAAACGGCCGCTGAAAACGTACTAGTTCAAAGATAGAAAACGCATTGAACCAAGCCAGCGTAGTGGCAACGGCCGCTGAGGACGTACTAGTTCAAAGATAGGAAACACATTGAACTAAGCCAGCGAGATGACAACGGACGCTGATGACGTACTAGTTCAAAGATAGGAAACGCATTGAATCAATCAAGCGAGATGAAAACGGCCGCTGAGGACGTACTAGTTCAAAGATAGAAAACGCATTGAACCAAGCCAGCGTAGTGGCAACGGCCGCTGAGGACGTACTAGTTCAAAGATAGGAAACGCATTGAACCAAGCCGGCGAGATGACAACGGCCGCTGAGGACGTACTAGTTCAAAGATAGAAAACGCATTGAATAAACCCTGCGAAGTTGCAACGGTCGTTGAGGACGTACTAGTTCAAAGATAGGAAATGCATTGAACCAAGTTTGCGAATGGACAACGGCCGCTGAGAACGTACTAGTTCAAAGATAGAAAAACGCATTGAACCAAGCTTGCGAAATGCAAAACGCTGAGGACGTACTAGTTCAAAGATAGGAAACGCATTGAACCAAGTAAGCGAGATGACAACGGCCGCTGAGGAGTACTAGGTCAAAGATACGCTTGAACCAAGTTTGCGAAGTGGCAACGGCCGCTGAGGAAAGATAGGGAACGCATTGAACCAAGCCAGCGAAATGACTACGGCCGCTGAGGACGTACTAGTTCAAAGATAGAAACGAATTGAACCAACCTGCGAGATGACAACGGCCTCTGAAAACGTACTAGTTCAAAGATCGGAAACGCATTGAACCAAGCCTGCGAGATGACAACGGCCTCTGAAAACTTACTAGTTCAAAGATAATGCACGCATTGAACCAAGCCATCGAAATGACAACGGCCGCTGTGGACGTACTAGTTCAAAGATAGGAAACGCATTGAACCAATCCAGCGAAATGACAACGGCCGCTGAGGACGTACTAGTTCAAAGATAGGAAACGAATTGAACCAAGCCTGCGAGATGACAACGGCCTCTGAAAACGTACTAGTTCAAAGATAGGAAAAGCATTGAACCAAGTAAGCGAGATGACAACGGCCGCTGAGGACGTACTAGTTCAAAGATAGGAAATGCATTGAACAAATCCTGCGAAGTGGCAACGGCCGCTGAGGACGTACTAGTTCAATGATAGGAAACGCATTGAACCAATCCTGCGAGATGACTACGGCCACTGAGGACCTACTAGTTCAAAGATAGGGAACGTAATGAACCAAGCCTGCGAGATGACAACGGCCTCTGAAAACATACTAGTTCAAAAATAGGAAACGCATTGAACCAAGCCATCGAGATGTCAACGGCCGCTGAGGACGTACTAGTTCAAAGATAGGAAATGCATTGAATAATTACTGCGAATTGGCAACGGCCGCTGAGAACGTACTAGTTCAAAGATAAAAAACGCATTGATCCAAGCTTGCGAAATGAAAACGGTCGCTGAGGACGTACTAGTTCAAAAATAGGAAACGCAAGGAACCAAGTAAGCGAGATGACAACGGCCGCTTAGAACGTACTTGTTCAAAGATAAGGAACGCATTGAACCAAGCCAGCGAAATGACTACGGCCGCTGAGGACGTACTAGTTCAAAGATAGAAAACGAATTGAACCAAGCCTGCGAGATGACAACGGCCTCTGAAAACGTACTAGTTCAAAGATCGGAAACGCATTGAACCAAGCCTGCGAGATGACAACGGCCTCTGAAAACTTACTAGTTCAAAGATAATGCACGCATTGAACCAAGCCATCGAAATGACAACGGCCGCTGTGGACGTACTAGTTCAAAGATAGGAAACGCATTGAACCAATCCAGCGAAATGACAACGGCCGCTGAGGACGTACTAGTTCAAAGATAGGAAACGAATTGAACCAAGCCTGCGAGATGACAACGGCCTCTGAAAACGTACTAGTTCAAAGATAGGAAAAGCATTGAACCAAGTAAGCGAGATGACAACGGCCGCTGAGGACGTACTAGTTCAAAGATAGGAAATGCATTGAATAATTACTGCGAATTGGCAACGGCCGCTGAGAACGTACTAGTTCAAAGATAAAAAACGCATTGATCCAAGCTTGCGAAATGAAAACGGTCGCTGAGGACGTACTAGTTCAAAAATAGGAAACGCATTGAATCAATCAAGCGAGATGAAAACGGCCGCTGAGGACGTACTAGTTCAAAGATAGGAAACGCATTGAACCAATCCAGCGAGATGACTACGGCCGCTGAGGACCTACTAGTTCAAAAATAGGAAACGCATTGAACCAAGCCATCGAGATGTCAACGGCCGCTGAGAACGTACTAGTTCTAAGATAAAAAACGCATTGATCCAAGCTTGCGAAATGAAAACGGTCGCTGAGGACGTACTAGTTCAAAAATAGGAAACGCATTGAATCAATCAAGCGAGATGAAAACGGCCGCTGAAAACGTACTAGTTCAAAGATAGAAAACGCATTGAACCAAGCCAGCGTAGTGGCAACGGCCGCTGAGGACGTACTAGTTCAAAGATAGGAAACACATTGAACTAAGCCAGCGAGATGACAACGGCCGCTGAGGACGTACTAGTTCAAAGATAGAAAACGCATTGAATAAATCCTGCAAAGTGGCAACGGCCGCTGAGGACGTACTAGTTCAAAGATAGGAAACGCATTGAACCAAGCCAGCGAGATGACAACGGTTGCTGAGGACGTACTAGTTCAAAGATAGGAAGCGCATTGAATAAATCCTGCAAAGTGGCAACGGCCGTTGAGGACGTACAAGTTCAAAGATAGGAAAGGCATTGAACCCAGCCTCCGAGATGACAACGGCCGCTAAAGACGTAATAGTTCAAAGATAGGAAACGCATTGAACGAAGCCAGCGAGATGACAACGGCCGCTGAGGACGTACTAGTTCAAAGATAGGAAACGCATTGAACCAAGTTTTCGAAATGAAAAATGCCGCTGAGAACGTACTAAATCAAATATAGTAAACGCATTTAACCAAGCCAGCGAGATGACAACGGCCGCTGAGAACATACTAGTTCAAAGATCGGAAACGCATTGAACCAAGCCTGCGAGATGACAACGGCCTCTGAAAACTTACTAGTTCAAAGATAATGCACGCATTGAACCAAGCCATCGAAATGACAACGGCCGTTGAGGACGTACTAGTTCAAAGATAGGAAACGCATTGAACCAATCCAGCGAAATGACAACGGCCGCTGAGGACGTACTAGTTCAAAGATAGGAAACGAATTGAACCAAGCCTGCGAGATGACAACGGCCTCTGAAAACGTACTAGTTCAAAGATAGGAAAAGCATTGAACCAAGTAAGCGAGATGACAACGGCCGCTGAGGACGTACTAGTTCAAAGATAGGAAATGCATTGAATAATTACTGCGAATTGGCAACGGCCGCTGAGAACGTACTAGTTCAAAGATAAAAAACGCATTGATCCAAGCTTGCGAAATGAAAACGGTCGCTGAGGACGTACTAGTTCAAAAATAGGAAACGCATTGAATCAATCAAGCGAGATGAAAACGGCCGCTGAGGACGTACTAGTTCAAAGATAGGAAACGCATTGTATCAAGCAAGCGAGATGACAACGGCCGCTGAGAACGTACTAGTTCAAAGATAGGAAACGCATTGAACCAAGCCTGCGAGATGACAACGGCCGCTGAGAACGTACTAGTTCAAAGATAAAAAACGCATTGAACCAAGCTTGCGAAATGAAAACGGTCGCTGAGGACGTACTAGTTCAAAAAAAGGAAACGCATTGAATCAATCAAGCGAGATGAAAACGGCCGCTGAGGACGTACTAGTTCAAAGATAGAAAACGCATTGAACCAAGCCAGCGTAGTGGCAACGGCCGCTGAGGACGTACTAGTTCAAAGATAGGAAACACATTGAACTAAGCCAGCGAGATGACAACGGCCGCTGATGACGTACTAGTTCAAAGATAGGAAACGCATTGAATAAATCCTGCAAAGTGGCAACGGCCGCTGAGGACGTACTAGTTCAAAGATAGGAAATGCATTGAACCAAGTTTGCGAAATGAAAACGGCCGCTGAGAAAGTACTAAATCAAAGATAGGAAACGCATTGAACCAAGCCAGTGAGATGACAACGCCCGCTTAAAACGTACTAGTTCAAAGATCGGAAACGCATTGAACCAAGCCTGCGAGATGACAACGGCCTCTGAAAACTTACTTGTTCAAAGATAGTGCACGCATTGAACCAAGTAAGCGAGATGACAACGGCCGCTTAGAACGTACTTGTTCAAAGATAGGAAACGCATTGAATAAATCCTGCGAAGTAACAACGGCCGCTGAAGACGTAATAGTTCAAAGATAGGAAACGCATTGAACCAAGTTTGCGAAGTGGGAACGGCCGCTGAGGACTCTATAGTTCAAAGATAGGAAACGCAATTGTATCAAGCAAGCGAAATGACAACGGCCGCTGAGAAGACGTAATAGTTCAAAGATAGGAAAGGCATTGAATAAATCCTGCGAAGTGGCAACGGCCGCTGAAAAACGTACTAGTTCGCTGATAGGAAACTGCATTGAACAAAGCTTGCGATGTGGCAACGGCCGCCGAGGATCTGGAACCATCTCAAAAATAAGAAACGCATTGAACCAAGCCATCGAGATGTCAACGGCCGCTGAGGACGTACTAGTTCAAAGATAGGAAATGCATTGAATAATTCCTGCGAAGTGGCAACGGCCGCTGAGAACGTACTAGTTCAAAGATAGGAAAGGCATTGAACCAAGCCTGCGAGATGACAACGGCCGCTGAGAACGTACTAGTTCAAAGATAAAAAACGCATTGATCCAAGCTTGCGAAATGAAAACGGTCGCTGAGGACGTACTAGTTCAAGGATAGGAAACGCATTGAACAAAGCTTGCGAAGTGGCAACGGCCGCTGAGGACGAACTAATTCAAAAATAAGAAACGCATTGAATCAATCAAGCGAGATGAAAACGGCCGCTGAAAACGTACTAGTTCAAAGATAGAAAACGCATTGAACCAAGCCAGCGTAGTGGCAACGGCCGCTGAGGACGTACTAGTTCAAAGATAGGAAACACATTGAACTAAGCCAGCGAGATGACAACGGACGCTGATGACGTACTAGTTCAAAGATAGGAAACGCATTGAATAAATCCTGCGAAGTAACAACGGCCGTTGAAGACGTAATAGTTCAAAGATAGGAAACGCATTGAACCAAGTTTGCGAAGTGGCAGCGGCCGCTGAGGACGTACTAGTTCAATGATAGGAAACGCATTGAACCAATCCTGCGAGATGACTACGGCCACTGAGGACCTACTAGTTCAAAAATAGGGAACGTAATGAACCAAGCCTGCGAGATGACAACGGCCTCTGAAAACATACTAGTTCAAAAATAGGAAACGCATTGAACCAAGCCATCGAGATGTCAACGGCCGCTGAGGACGTACTAGTTCAAAGATAGGAAATGCATTGAATAATTCCTGCGAAGTGGCAACGGCCGCTGAGAACGTACTAGTTCAAAGATAAAAAACGCATTGATCCAAGCTTGCGAAATGAAAACGGTCGCTGAGGACGTACTAGTTCAAAAATAGGAAACGCATTGAATCAATCAAGCGAGATGAAAACGGCCGCTGAGGACGTACTAGTTCAAAGATAGGAAACGCATTGTATCAAGCAAGCGAAATGACAACGGCCGCTGAAGACGTAATAGTTCAAAAATAGGAAAGGCATTGAACATAGCTTGCGAAGTGGCAATGGCCGCTGAGGACGTACTAGTTCAAGGATAGGAAACGCATTGAACAAAGCTTGCGAAGTGGCAACGGCCGCTGAGGACGAACTAATTCAAAAATAAGAAACGCATTGAATCAATCAAGCGAGATGAAAACGGCCGCTGAGGACGTACTAGTTCAAAAATAGAAAACGCATTGAACCAAGCCAGCGTAGTGGCAACGGCCGCTGAGGACGTACTAGTTCAAAGATAGGAAACACATTGAACTAAGCCAGCGAGATGACAACGGCCGCTGAGGACGTACTAGTTCAAAGATAGAAAACGCATTGAATAAATCCTGCAAAGTGGCAACGGCCGCTGAGGACGTACTAGTTCAAAGATAGGAAACGCATTGTATCAAGCAAGCGAAATGACAACGGCCGCTGAAGACGTAATAGTTCAAAGATAGGAAAGGCATTGAACCAATCCAGCGAGATGACAACGGCCGCTGAGGACCTACTAGTTCAAAGATAGGGAACGCATTGAACCAAGCCACCGAAATGACTACGGCCGCTGAGGACGTACTAGTTCAAAGATAGAAAACGAATTGCACCAAGCCTGCGAGATGACAACGGCCTCTGAAAACTTACTAGTTCAAAGATAGTGCACGCATTGAACCAAGCCATCGAAATGACAACGGCCGCTGAGGATGTACTAGTTCAAATATAGGAAACGCATGGAACCAAGTAAGCGAGATGACAACGGCCGCTTAGAACGTACTTGTTCAAAAATAGGGAACGCATTGAACCAAGCCAGCGAAATGACTACGGCCGCTGAGGACGTACTAGTTCAAAGATAGGAAACGCATTGAACAAAGCCAGCGAGATGACAACGGCCGCTTAAAACGTACTACTTCAAAAATAGGGAACGCATTGAACCAAGCCAGCGAAATGACTACGGCCGCTGAGGACGTACTAGTTCAAAGATAGGAAACGCATTGAACCAAGCCACCGAAATGACTACGGCCGCTGAGGACGTACTAGTTCAAAGATAGAAAACGAATTGAACCAAGCCTGCGAAGTGGGAACGGCCGCTGAGGACGTACTAGTTCAAAGATAGAAAACGAATTGAACCAAGCCTGCGAGATGACAACGGCCTCTGAAAACATACTAGTTCAAAGATAGAAAACGCATTGAACTAAGCCAGCGAAATAACAACGGCCGCTGAGGACGTACTAGTTCAAAGATAGGAAAAGCATTGAACCAAGTAAGCGAGATGACAACGGCCGCTTAGAATGTACTAGTTCAAAGATAGGAAACGCATTGAACCAATCCAGCGAGATGACAACGGCCGCTGAGGACCTACTAGTTCAAAGATAAGAAACGCATTGAACAAAGCTTGCGAAGTGGCAATGGCCGCTGAGGACGTAATAGTTCAAAGATAGGAAACGCATTGAACCAAGCAAGCGAGATGACAACGGCCGCTGAGGATGTAATAGTTCAAAGATAGGAAACGCATTGAATGAAGAAAGCGAGTTGATAACGGCCGCTGAGGACGTACTAGTTCAAAGATAGGAAACGCATTGAATCAAGAAAGCGAGATGACAACGGCCGCAGAGGACGTAATAGTTCAAAGATAGGAAACGCATTGATCAAAGCTTGCGAAGGGGCAATGGCCGCTGAGGACGTACTAGTTCAAAGATAGGAAACGCATTGAACCAAGCTTGCGAAGTGGCAACGGCCGCTGAGAACGTACTAGTTCGAAGATAGGAAACGCATTGAACCAATCCAGCGAGATGACTACGGCCGCTGAGGACCTACTAGTTCAAAGATAGGGAACGCATTGAACCAAGCCATCGAAATGACAACGGCCGCTGAGGACGTACTAATTCAAATATAGGAAACGCATGGAACCAAGTAAGCGAGATGACAACGGCCGCTTAGAACGTACTTGTTCAAAGATAGGAAACGCATTGAATAAATCCTGCGAAGTAACAACGGCCGCTGAAGACGTAATAGTTCAAAGATAGGAAACGCATTGAACCAAGTTTGCGAAATGACTACGTCCGCTGAGGACGTACTAGTTCAAAGATAGAAAACGAATTGCACCAAGCCTGCGAGATGACAACGGCCTCTGAAAACTTACTAGTTCAAAGATAGTGCACGCATTGAACCAAGCCATCGAAATGACAACGGCCGCTGAGGACGTACTAGTTCAAAGATAGGAAACGCATGGAACCAAGTAAGCGAGATGACAACGGCCGCTTAGAACGTACTTGTTCAAAAATAGGGAACGCATTGAACCAAGCCTGCGAGATGACAACGGCCGCTTAGAACGTACTTGTTCAAAGATAGGAAACGCATTGAATAAATCCTGCGAAGTAACAACGGCCGCTGAAGACGTAATAGTTCAAAGATAGGAAACGCATTGAACCAAGTTTGCGAAGTGGCAGCGGCCGCTGAGGACGTACTAGTTCAATGATAGGAAACGCATTGAACCAATCCTGCGAGATGACTACGGCCGCTGAGGACCTACTAGTTCAAAGATAGAAAACGTAATGAACCAAGCCTGCGAGATGACAACGGCCTCTGAAAACATACTAGTTCAAAAATAGGAAACGCATTGAACCAAGCCATCGAGATGTCAACGGCCGCTGAGGACGTACTAGTTCAAAGATAGGAAATGCATTGAATAATTACTGCGAATTGGCAACGGCCGCTGAGAACGTACTAGTTCAAAGATAAAAAACGCATTGATCCAAGCTTGCGAAATGAAAACGGTCGCTGAGGACGTACTAGTTCAAAAATAGGAAACGCAAGGAACCAAGTAAGCGAGATGACAACGGCCGCTTAGAACGTACTTGTTCAAAGATAGGGAACGCATTGAACCAAGCCAGCGAAATGACTACGGCCGCTGAGGACGTACTAGTTCAAAGATAGAAAACGAATTGAACCAAGCCTGCGAGATGACAACGGCCTCTGAAAACGTACTAGTTCAAAGATCGGAAACGCATTGAACCAAGCCTGCGAGATAACAACGGCCTCTGAAAACTTACTAGTTCAAAGATAATGCACGCATTGAACCAAGCCATCGAAATGACAACGGCCGCTGAGGACGTACTAGTTCAAAGATAGGAAACGCATTGAACCAATCCAGCGAAATGACAACGGCCGCTGAGGACGTACTAGTTCAAAGATAGGAAACGAATTGAACCAAGCCTGCGAGATGACAACGGCCTCTGAAAACGTACTAGTTCAAAGATAGGAAAAGCATTGAACCAAGTAAGCGAGATGACAACGGCCGCTGAGGACGTACTAGTTCAAAGATAGGAAATGCATTGAATAATTACTGCGAATTGGCAACGGCCGCTGAGAACGTACTAGTTCAAAGATAAAAAACGCATTGATCCAAGCTTGCGAAATGAAAACGGTCGCTGAGGACGTACTAGTTTCAAAATAGGAAACGCATTGAATCAATCAAGCGAGATGAAAACGGCCGCTGCGGACGTACTAGTTCAAAGATAGGAAACGCATTGTATCAAGCAAGCGAAATGACAACGGCCGCTGAAGACGTAATAGTTCAAAGATAGGAAAGGCATTGAACATAGCTTGCGAAGTGGCAATGGCCGCTGAGGACGTACTAGTTCAAGGATAGGAAACGCATTGAACAAAGCTTGCGAAGTGGCAACGGCCGCTGAGGACGAACTAATTCAAAAATAAGAAACGCATTGAATCAATCAAGCGAGATGAAAACGGCCGCTGAGGACGTACTAGTTCAAAGATAGAAAACGCATTGAACCAAGCCAGCGTAGTGGCAACGGCCGCTGAGGACGTACTAGTTCAAAGATAGGAAACACATTGAACTAAGCCAGCGAGATGACAACGGCCGCTGAGGACGTACTAGTTCAAAGATAGAAAACGCATTGAATAAATCCTGCAAAGTGGCAACGGCCGCTGAGGACGTACTAGTTCAAAGATAGGAAATGCATTGAACCAAGTTTGCGAAATGAAAACGGCCGCTGTGAAAGTACTAAATCAAAGATAGGAAACGCATTGAACCAAGCCAGTGAGATGACAACGCCCGCTTAAAACGTACTAGTTCAAAGATCGGAAACGCATTGAACCAAGCCTGCGAGATGACAACGGCCTCTGAAAACTTACTTGTTCAAAGATAGTGAACGCATTGAACCAAGTAAGCGAGATGACAACGGCCGCTTAGAACGTACTTGTTCAAAGATAGGAAACGCATTGAATAAATCCTGCGAAGTAACAACGGCCGCTGAAGACGTAATAGTTCAAAGATAGGAAACGCATTGAACCAAGTTTGCGAAGTGGCAGCGGCCGCTGAGGACGTACTAGTTCAAAGATAGGAAACGCAATTGTATCAAGCAAGCGAAATGACAACGGCCGCTGAAGACGTAATAGTTCAAAGATAGGAAAGGCATTGAATAAATCCTGCGAAGTGGCAACGGCCGCTGAAAACGTACTAGTTCAAGGATAGGAAACGCATTGAACAAAGCTTGCGATGTGGCAACGGCCGCTGAGGACGAACTAATTCAAAAATAAGAAACGCATTGAACCAAGCCATCGAAATGTCAACGGCCGCTGAGGACGTACTAGTTCAAAGATAGGAAATGCATTGAATAATTCCTGCGAAGTGGCAACGGCCGCTTAGAACGTACTAGTTCAAAGATAGGAAACGCATTGAACCAAGCCTGCGAGATGACAACGGCCGCTGAGAACGTACTAGTTCAAAGATAAAAAACGCATTGATCCAAGCTTGCGAAATGAAAACGGTCGCTGAGGACGTACTAGTTCAAGGATAGGAAACGCATTGAACAAAGCTTGCGAAGTGGCAACGGCCGCTGAGGACGAACTAATTCAAAAATAAGAAACGCATTGAATCAATCAAGCGAGATGAAAACGGCCGCTGAAAACGTACTAGTTCAAAGATAGAAAACGCATTGAACCAAGCCAGCGTAGTGGCAACGGCCGCTGAGGACGTACTAGTTCAAAGATAGGAAACACATTGAACTAAGCCAGCGAGATGACAACGGACGCTGATGACGTACTAGTTCAAAGATAGGAAACGCATTGAATAAATCCTGCGAAGTAACAACGGCCGTTGAAGACGTAATAGTTCAAAGATAGGAAACGCATTGAACCAAGTTTGCGAAGTGGCAGCGGCCGCTGAGGACGTACTAGTTCAAAGATAGAAAACGAAATGAACCAAGCCTGCAAGATGTCAACGGCCGCTGAGGACGTACTAGTTCAAAAATAGGAAACGCATTGAATCAATCAAGCGAGATGAAAACGGCCGCTGAGAACGTACTAGTTCAAAAATAGGAAACGCATTGAACCAAGCCATCGAGATGTCAACGGCCGCTGAGGACGTACTAGTTCAAAGATAGGAAATGCATTGAATAATTACTGCGAATTGGCAACGGCCGCTGAGAACGTACTAGTTCAAAGATAAAAAACGCATTGATCCAAGCTTGCGAAATGAAAACGGTCGCTGAGAACCTACTAGTTCAAAGATAGGAAATGCATTGAATAAATCCTGCGAAGTGGCAACGGCCGCTGAGGACGTACTAGTTCAAGGATAGGAAACGCATTGAACAAGGCTTGCGAAGTGGCAACGGCCGCTGAGGACGAACTAATTCAAAAATAAGAAACGCATTGAACCAAGCCATCGAGATGTCAACGGCCGCTGAGGACGTACTAGTTCAATGATAGGAAATGCATTGAATAATTCCTGCGAAGTGGCAATGGCCGCTGAGGACGTACTAGTTCAAGGATAGGAAACGCATTGAACAAAGCTTGCGAAGTGGCAACGGCCGCTGAGGACGAACTAATTCAAAAATAAGAAACGCATTGAACCAAGCCTGCGAGATGACAACGGCCGCTGAGAACGTACTAGTTCAAAGATAAAAAACGCATTGATCCAAGCTTGCGAAATGAAAACGGTCGCTGAGGACGTACTAGTTCAAAAATAGGAAACGCATTAAATCAATCGAGCGAGATGACTACGGCCACTGAGGACCTACTAGTTCAAAGATAGGGAACGTAATGAACCAAGCCTGCGAGATGACAACGGCCTCTGAAAACATACTAGTTCAAAAATAGGAAACGCATTGAACCAAGCCATCGAGATGTCAACGGCCGCTGAGGACGTACTAGTTCAAAGATAAAAAATGCATTGAATAAATTTTGCGAAGTGGCAACGGCCGCTGAGGACGTACTAGTTCAAGGATAGGAAACGCATTGAACAAAGCTTGCGAAGTGGCAACGGCCGCTGAGGACGAACTAATTCAAAAATAAGAAACGCATTGAACCAAGCCTGCGAGATGACAACGGCCGCTGAGAACGTACTAGTTCAAAGATAAAAAACGCATTGATCCAAGCTTGCGAAATGAAAACGGTCGCTGAGGACGTACTAGTTCAAAAATAGGAAACGCATTAAATCAATCGAGCGAGATGAAAACGGCCGCTGAGAACCTACTAGTTCAAAGATAGGAAATGCATTGAATAAATCCTGCGAAGTGGCAACGGCCGCTGAGGACGTACTAGTTCAAGGATAGGAAACGCATTGAACAAGGCTTGCGAAGTGGCAACGGCCGCTGAGGACGAACTAATTCAAAAATAAGAAACGCATTGAACCAAGCCATCGAGATGTCAACGGCCGCTGAGGACGTACTAGTTCAATGATAGGAAATGCATTGAATAATTCCTGCGAAGTGGCAACGGCCGCTGAGAACGTACTAGTTCAAAGATAGGAAACGCATTGAACCAAGCCTGCGAGATGACAACGGCCGCTGAGAACGTACTAGTTCAAAGATAAAAAACGCATTGATCCAAGCTTGCGAAATGGAAACGGTCGCTGAGGACGTACTAGTTCAAAAAAAGGAAACGCATTGAATCAATCAAGCGAGATGAAAACGGCCGCTGAGGACGTACTAGTTCAAAGATAGAAAACGCAATGAATAAATCCTGCAAAGTGGCAACGGCCGCTGAGGACGTACTAGTTCAAAGATAGGAAATGCATTGAACCAAGTTTGCGAAATGAAAACGGCCGCTGAGAAAGTACTAAATCAAAGATAGGAAACGCATTGAACCAAGCCAGTGAGATGACAACGCCCGCTTAAAACGTACTAGTTCAAAGATCGGAAACGCATTGAACCAAGCCTGCGAGATAACAACGGCCTCTGAAAACTTACTTGTTCAAAGATAGTGCACGCATTGAACCAAGTAAGCGAGATGACAACGGCCGCTTAGAACGTACTTGTTCAAAGATAGGAAACGCATTGAATAAATCCTGCGAAGTAACAACGGCCGCTGAAGACGTAATAGTTCAAAGATAGGAAACGCATTGAACCAAGTTTGCGAAGTGGCAGCGGCCGCTGAGGACGTACTAGTTCAATGATAGGAAACGCATTGAACCAATCCTGCGAGATGACTACGGCCACTGAGGACCTACTAGTTCAAAGATAGGGAACGTAATGAACCAAGCCTGCTAGATGACAACGGCCTCTGAAAACATACTAGTTCAAAAATAGGAAACGCATTGAACCAAGCCATCGAGATGTCAACGGCCGCTGAGGACGTACTAGTTCAAAGATAGGAAATGCATTGAATAATTACTGCGAATTGGCAACGGCCGCTGAGAACGTACTAGTTCAAAGATAAAAAACGCATTGATCCAAGCTTGCGAAATGAAAACGGTCGCTGAGGACGTACTAGTTCAAAAATAGGAAACGCATTGAATCAATCAAGCGAGATGAAAACGGCCGCTGAGGACGTACTAGTTCAAAGATAGGAAACGCATTGTATCAAGCAAGCGAAATGACAACGGCCGCTGAAGACGTAATAGTTCAAAGATAGGAAAGGCATTGAACATAGCTTGCGAAGTGGCAACGGCCGCTGAGGACGAACTAATTCAAAAATAAGAAACGCATTGAACCAAGCCATCGAGATGTCAACGGCCGCTGAGGACGTACTAGTTCAAAGATAGGAAATGCATTGAATCAATCAAGAGATGAAAAAACGGGCCGCTGAGGACGTACTAGTTCAAAGATAGAAAACGCATTGAACCAAGCCAGCGTAGTGGCAACGGCCGCTGATGACGTACTAGTTAAAGATAGGAAACACATTGAATAAGCCAGCGAGATACAACGTCGCTGAGGACGTACTAGTTCAAAAATAGAAAACGCATTGAATAAATCCTTAAAGTGGCAACGGCCGCTGAGGACGTACTAGTTCAAAGATAGAAATGCATTGAACCAAAGTTTGCGAAATGAAAAACGGCCGCTGAGAGCACAATCAGAAGATAGGAAACGCATTAAACGCCAGTGAGATGACAACGGCCGCTGAGGATGTACTAGTTCAAATATAGGAAACGCATGGAACCAAGTAAGCGAGATGACAACGGCCGCTTAGAACGTACTTGTTCAAAAATAGGGAACGCATTGAACCAAGCCAGCGAAATGACTACGGCCGCTGAGGACGTACTAGTTCAAAGATAGGAAACGCATTGAACAAAGCCAGCGAGATGACAACGGCCGCTTAAAACGTACTACTTCAAAAATAGGGAACGCATTGAACCAAGCCAGCGAAATGACTACGGCCGCTGAGGACGTACTAGTTCAAAGATAGGAAACGCATTGAACCAAGCCACCGAAATGACTACGGCCGCTGAGGACGTACTAGTTCAAAGATAGAAAACGAATTGAACCAAGCCTGCGAGATGACAACGGCCTCTGAAAACATACTAGTTCAAAGATAGAAAACGAATTGAACCAAGCCTGCGAGATGACAACGGCCTCTGAAAACATACTAGTTCAAAGATAGAAAACGCATTGAACTAAGCCAGCGAAATAACAACGGCCGCTGAGGACGTACTAGTTCAAAGATAGGAAAAGCATTGAACCAAGTAAGCGAGATGACAACGGCCGCTTAGAATGTACTAGTTCAAAGATAGGAAACGCATTGAACCAATCCAGCGAGATGACAACGGCCGCTGAGGACCTACTAGTTCAAAGATAAGAAACGTATTGAACAAAGCTTGCGAAGTGGCAATGGCCGCTGAGGACGAACTAGTTCAAAGTTAGGAAACGCATTGAACCAAGCCTGCGAAGTGGGAACGGCCGCTGAGGACTTTATAGTTCAAAGATAGGAAACGCATTGAACCAATCTTGCGAAATGAAAACGGCCGCTGAGAACGTACTAGTTCAAAGATAGGAAACGCATTGAATCAAGAAAGCGATATGACAACGGCCGCTGAGGACGTAATAGTTCAATGATAGGAAACGCATTGAACAAAGCTTGCGAAGGGGCAATGGCCGCTGAGGACGTACTAGTTCAAAGATAGGAAACGCATTGAACCAAGTTTGCGAAGTGGCAACGGCCGCTGAGAACGTACTAGTTCGAAGATAGGAAACGCATTGAACCAATCCAGCGAGATGACTACGGCCGCTGAGGACCTACTAGTTCAAAGATAGGGAACGCATTGAACCAAGCCATCGAAATGACAACGGCCGCTGAGGACGTACTAATTCAAATATAGGAAACGCATGGAACCAAGTAAGCGAGATGACAACGGCCGCTTAGAACGTACTTGTTCAAAGATAGGAAACGCATTGAATAAATCCTGCGAAGTAACAACGGCCGCTGAAGACGTAATAGTTCAAAGATAGGAAACGCATTGAACCAAGTTTGCGAAATGACTACGTCCGCTGAGGACGTACTAGTTCAAAGATAGAAAACGAATTGCACCAAGCCTGCGAGATGACAACGGCCTCTGAAAACTTACTAGTTCAAAGATAGTGCACGCATTGAACCAAGCCATCGAAATGACAACGGCCGCTGAGGACGTACTAGTTCAAAGATAGGAAACGCATGGAACCAAGTAAGCGAGATGACAACGGCCGCTTAGAACGTACTTGTTCAAAAATAGGGAACGCATTGAACCAAGCCTGCGAGATGACAACGGCCGCTTAGAACGTACTTGTTCAAAGATAGGAAACGCATTGAATAAATCCTGCGAAGTAACAACGGCCGCTGAAGACGTAATAGTTCAAAGATAGGAAACGCATTGAACCAAGTTTGCGAAGTGGGAACGGCCGCTGAGGACTCTATAGTTCAAAGATAGGAAACGCGTTGAACCAAGCTTGCGAAATGAAAACGGCCACTGAGAACGTACTAGTTCAAAGATAGGAAACGCATTGAACCAAGCTAGCGAAATGACAACGGACACTGAGGACGTAATAGTTCAAAGATAGAAAACGAATTGAACCAAGCCTGCGAGATGACAACGGCCTCTGAAAACATACTAGTTCAAAAATAGGAAACGCATTGAACCAAGCCATCGAGATGTCAACGGCCGCTGAGGACGTACTAGTTCAAAGATAGGAAATGCATTGAATAATTACTGCGAATTGGCAACGGCCGCTGAGAACGTACTAGTTCAAAGATAAAAAACGCATTGATCCAAGCTTGCGAAATGAAAACGGTCGCTGAGGACGTACTAGTTCAAAAATAGGAAACGCAAGGAACCAAGTAAGCGAGATGACAACGGCCGCTTAGAACGTACTTGTTCAAAGATAGGGAACGCATTGAACCAAGCCAGCGAAATGACTACGGCCGCTGAGGACGTACTAGTTCAAAGATAGAAAACGAATTGAACCAAGCCTGCGAGATGACAACGGCCTCTGAAAACGTACTAGTTCAAAGATCGGAAACGCATTGAACCAAGCCTGCGAGATAACAACGGCCTCTGAAAACTTACTAGTTCAAAGATAATGCACGCATTGAACCAAGCCATCGAAATGACAACGGCCGCTGAGGACGTACTAGTTCAAAGATAGGAAACGCATTGAACCAATCCAGCGAAATGACAACGGCCGCTGAGGACGTACTAGTTCAAAGATAGGAAACGAATTGAACCAAGCCTGCGAGATGACAACGGCCTCTGAAAACGTACTAGTTCAAAGATAGGAAAAGCATTGAACCAAGTAAGCGAGATGACAACGGCCGCTGAGGACGTACTAGTTCAAAGATAGGAAATGCATTGAATAATTACTGCGAATTGGCAACGGCCGGTGAGAACGTACTAGTTCAAAGATAAAAAACGCATTGATCCAAGCTTGCGAAATGAAAACGGTCGCTGAGGACGTACTAGTTCAAAAATAGGAAACGCATTGAATCAATCAAGCGAGATGAAAACGGCCGCTGAGGACGTACTAGTTCAAAGATAGGAAACGCATTGTATCAAGCAAGCGAAATGACAACGGCCGCTGAAGACGTAATAGTTCAAAAATAGGAAAGGCATTGAACATAGCTTGCGAAGTGGCAATGGCCGCTGAGGACGTACTAGTTCAAGGATAGGAAACGCATTGAACAAAGCTTGCGAAGTGGCAACGGCCGCTGAGGACGAACTAATTCAAAAATAAGAAACGCATTGAATCAATCAAGCGAGATGAAAACGGCCGCTGAGGACGTACTAGTTCAAAAATAGAAAACGCATTGAACCAAGCCAGCGTAGTGGCAACGGCCGCTGAGGACGTACTAGTTCAAAGATAGGAAACGCATTGAACTAAGCCAGCGAGATGACAACGGCCGCTGAGGACGTACTAGTTCAAAGATAGAAAACGCATTGAATAAATCCTGCAAAGTGGCAACGGCCGCTGAGGACGTACTAGTTCAAAGATAGGAAATGCATTGAACCAAGTTTGCGAAATGAAAACGGCCGCTGAGAAAGTACTAAATCAAAGATAGGAAACGCATTGAACCAAGCCAGTGAGATGACAACGCCCGCTTAAAACGTACTAGTTCAAAGATCGGAAACGCATTGAACCAAGCCTGCGAGATGACAACGGCCTCTGAAAACTTACTTGTTCAAAGATAGTGAACGCATTGAACCAAGTAAGCGAGATGACAACGGCCGCTTAGAACGTACTTGTTCAAAGATAGGAAACGCATTGAATAAATCCTGCGAAGTAACAACGGCCGCTGAAGACGTAATAGTTCAAAGATAGGAAACGCATTGAACCAAGTTTGCGAAGTGGCAGCGGCCGCTGAGGACGTACTAGTTCAAAGATAGGAAACGCAATTGTATCAAGCAAGCGAAATGACAACGGCCGCTGAAGACGTAATAGTTCAAAGATAGGAAAGGCATTGAATAAATCCTGCGAAGTGGCAACGGCCGCTGAAAACGTACTAGTTCAAGGATAGGAAACGCATTGAACAAAGCTTGCGATGTGGCAACGGCCGCTGAGGACGAACTAATTCAAAAATAAGAAACGCATTGAACCAAGCCATCGAAATGTCAACGGCCGCTGAGGACGTACTAGTTCAAAGATAGGAAATGCATTGAATAATTCCTGCGAAGTGGCAACGGCCGCTTAGAACGTACTAGTTCAAAGATAGGAAACGCATTGAACCAAGCCTGCGAGATGACAACGGCCGCTGAGAACGTACTAGTTCAAAGATAAAAAACGCATTGATCCAAGCTTGCGAAATGAAAACGGTCGCTGAGGACGTACTAGTTCAAGGATAGGAAACGCATTGAACAAAGCTTGCGAAGTGGCAACGGCCGCTGAGGACGAACTAATTCAAAAATAAGAAACGCATTGAATCAATCAAGCGAGATGAAAACGGCCGCTGAAAACGTACTAGTTCAAAGATAGAAAACGCATTGAACCAAGCCAGCGTAGTGGCAACGGCCGCTGAGGACGTACTAGTTCAAAGATAGGAAACACATTGAACTAAGCCAGCGAGATGACAACGGACGCTGATGACGTACTAGTTCAAAGATAGGAAACGCATTGAATAAATCCTGCGAAGTAACAACGGCCGTTGAAGACGTAATAGTTCAAAGATAGGAAACGCATTGAACCAAGTTTGCGAAGTGGCAGCGGCCGCTGAGGACGTACTAGTTCAATGATAGGAAACGCATTGAACCAATCCTGCGAGATGACTACGGCCACTGAGGACCTACTAGTTCAAAGATAGGGAACGTAATGAACCAAGCCTGCTAGATGACAACGGCCTCTGAAAACATACTAGTTCAAAAATAGGAAACGCATTGAACCAAGCCATCGAGATGTCAACGGCCGCTGAGGACGTACTAGTTCAAAGATAGGAAATGCATTGAATAATTACTGCGAATTGGCAACGGCCGCTGAGAACGTACTAGTTCAAAGATAAAAAACGCATTGATCCAAGCTTGCGAAATGAAAACGGTCGCTGAGAACCTACTAGTTCAAAGATAGGAAATGCATTGAATAAATCCTGCGAAGTGGCAACGGCCGCTGAGGACGTACTAGTTCAAGGATAGGAAACGCATTGAACAAGGCTTGCGAAGTGGCAACGGCCGCTGAGGACGAACTAATTCAAAAATAAGAAACGCATTGAACCAAGCCAGCGAGATGTCAACGGCCGCTGAGGACGTACTAGTTCAATGATAGGAAATGCATTGAATAATTCCTGCGAAGTGGCAATGGCCGCTGAGGACGTACTAGTTCAAGGATAGGAAACGCATTGAACAAAGCTTGCGAAGTGGCAACGGCCGCTGAGGACGAACTAATTCAAAAATAAGAAACGCATTGAATCAATCAAGCGAGATGAAAACGGCCGCTGAGGACGTACTAGTTCAAAGATAGAAAACGCATTGAACCAAGCCAGCGTAGTGGCAACGGCCGCTGAGGACGTACTAGTTCAAAGATAGGAAACGCATTGAACCAAGCCAGCGAGATGACAACGGCCGCTGAGGACGTACTAGTTCAAAGATAGGAAATGCATTTAATAAATCTTGCGAAGTGGCAACGTCCGCTGAGGATGTACTAGTTCAAACATAGGAAACGCATTGAACCAAGTTTGCGAAATGAAAACGGCCGCTGTGAACGTACTAAATCAAAGATAGGAAACGCATTGAACCAAGCCAGCGAGATGGCAATGGCCGCTGAGGACGTACTAGTTCAAAGATAGGAAACGCATTGAACCAAGCCTGCGAGATGACAACGGCCTCTGAAAACTTACTTGTTCAAAGATAGTGCACGCATTGAACCAAGTAAGCGAGATGACAACGGCCGCTTAGAACGTACTTGTTCAAAGATAGGAAACGCATTGAATAAATCCTGCGAAGTAACAACGGCCGCTGAAGACGTAATAGTTCAAAGATAGGAAACGCATTGAACCAAGTTTGCGAAGTGGCAGCGGCCGCTGAGGACGTACTAGTTCAATGATAGGAAACGCATTGAACCAATCCTGCGAGATGACTACGGCCACTGAGGACCTACTAGTTCAAAGATAGGGAACGTAATGAACCAAGCCTGCTAGATGACAACGGCCTCTGAAAACATACTAGTTCAAAAATAGGAAACGCATTGAACCAAGCCATCGAGATGTCAACGGCCGCTGAGGACGTACTAGTTCAAAGATAAAAAATGCATTGAATAAATCCTGCGAAGTGGCAACGGCCGCTGAGGACGTACTAGTTCAAGGATAGGAAACGCATTGAACAAAGCTTGCGAAGTGGCAACGGCCGCTGAGGACGAACTAATTCAAAAATAAGAAACGCATTGAACCAAGCCTGCGAGATGACAACGGCCGCTGAGAACGTACTAGTTCAAAGATAAAAAACGCATTGATCCAAGCTTGCGAAATGAAAACGGTCGCTGAGGACGTACTAGTTCAAAAATAGGAAACGCATTAAATCAATCGAGCGAGATGAAAACGGCCGCTGAGAACCTACTAGTTCAAAGATAGGAAATGCATTGAATAAATCCTGCGAAGTGGCAACGGCCGCTGAGGACGTACTAGTTCAAGGATAGGAAACGCATTGAACAAGGCTTGCGAAGTGGCAACGGCCGCTGAGGACGAACTAATTCAAAAATAAGAAACGCATTGAACCAAGCCAGCGAGATGTCAACGGCCGCTGAGGACGTACTAGTTCAATGATAGGAAATGCATTGAATAATTCCTGCGAAGTGGCAACGGCCGCTGAGAACGTACTAGTTCAAAGATAGGAAACGCATTGAACCAAGCCTGCGAG
>CAKMUF010000217.1:0-10696 GCA_928718305.1 Tetramorium bicarinatum | reverse complement strand
TACAGTATGAATCTTACACAGACATTACATATATGTTGCAGTAAGATTGCAATCTTAGGGGCGTTCTTGAATAAGTTACAAATGCCTCGTCGCCAGTCGCAAACAATATATATCCTGCCGTTTGCAACTGTCTATGGAGCCTTTGCAACTTATTGAATAACATTACTTATAACATTACTTGTTATAATTTTTGTTTTAACTTTATATGTATGTGGTATGTTTAACATACATTAACAATAATTTGTAATATATGATTATTTTATGTTACAGATTATTAAATTTTTATATATTCTAAAAGAAAAAGGAATATACCGTCCAAGTCCGATAAACGACGAGTATTATTATTACTGGATGCTTCTTTGGAAATAAATTTTGACGTCAATGTACTGTTCCTTTTTGTTTTTATATATTTTAGAAAATAAATTTTAAAAAATCCTTGTAAGATTCGTGCTGTATAGGACATAAAATGTTATCATATATGGTGAAAAGAAAAAAGAATAACGTACCATCTGAAGGATTATTCTTCATATTATTGAATGTTTCTTCATATGAAGATGGAGGCGTTGGAATATCATATGTTATACATTTATTTTTAATTATTTTGTGTCCAATAATCTTTGGTTTTATTTTTTTTTGTTGCGGCTTTTCTTCAAACAATTTTTTATGAAACATTTCGACATCTACATCTGAGATATAAATATTCGTATCTTCCATTTTGATAGGCCAGACTATTTTGTAACTTTTTATGAAAAGATATTTTCCATTGTAAATATACAGAAAATTTTAAACAATTTTATTATTTAAATTTATAGATGTATAAAAGGCATTATGTAAAATATGTCATTGTAAGGTATCAATAAACCTTTAACATCTATTTGTGTGACAGGTACTACTTGTAATTGTGTTTGCGTACTTGCTATATGTATTTTTATATATTGAAATATGATAATCTTAAACCCATACCTGGGTATCCTTTCAACTCTCAATATATTTATATATTGAGAGTTGAAAGGAAGGTATGGGTTTAAGATTATCATATTTCTGTCCCACAATAACGGGAATGTTATTCTTGAAACCAATATGTTCAATGCAAAAAATGGATCCATCTTTTAAATAGCAACAGTTGTCAGCAGATTTTGTTGTTAGTACGAATTTATTAAATTTAATCTTTTTGTGCGAATTTACACATTCTAAAGGCAAAGTTCTGCCATCTGGTTTTATAAGCAATGGTGTGTTTGTATTAGTTTTATTATTTTCGAAATTATTAGTACGTCTTGAGAAATTTTCATTAATTCGATTATGTAATTGAGATAACGGTTTTTCTGATTTTCGTAGCATTTTTTTAATTACTCCCATATAGTTCTCAAAAGGAAATGCACTGAACGTATCAAGAGATCCATATATTTTAACATCTTCACAGAGATGAATCAAATTGTGAACATTATATACAATATTATCTTCTCCATACAATATTTTAAACTGTTCAACAAAATATATTAATAAATCACTTGCATATTTATTATTACGGAAACAATCTTCAGGATGACATAAAATACGTATAGCAGCATGCAAAGCACAAAAATGTTTATAATGATCTTCGCTTAAATATTTATGTAAAATTATAGGTCCCAAATAAAGCAGAAATAATCTAAATTCTGTTGCCTTCCAACGATCTAATTCATTTATTCCCCGTGGACGGCGAGCAAATTCTTTTGGTATAAATTTACGTAAGGCTTGAAGATCTCGAGATAATGCTCTTATTTCTATTGAAGGTAACCGTGAAATTTGTTCTTTATTGTCAGTCCATAAATGTAGCATTTTTCTCATAACTCCTAAACAAACCAAGTGCATATAATCTAGAGGAAAATTTTTTATCATATCAACAGGTAATTTTTTAAAAGGAGAATTGGAAATGTGATGTTCTTCATTATCTCTATTGCGAAAATTGTTATTGGTCCTTAACAGTGCATTTTCCTCTAAAAATATCATTTTATGTTTGCGATGTTGTCCTAGACAAAAACATTTTCCGCAACCAAAATATGCATTGTGACCCTTGGTAGCGGTTACAAAACATTTGGCAGGAGCATCACAAATAATTGCTCTTATTGCAACATAGTAGGTTTTGCCTCTAAATAAAAATCCTTCATCGTGCAAATTAATGTACTCGTTACAAAATTCTCTTAATAACTCTTCTGCATTTGTAGGTTTTTTTATGACCATGACATGCGCCAATTAAAAAAGGTTCTATACAATCGTTATTATAGATTTGGCAAAGAATAGGCCATAATTGACTTTGGGAACTTTTAGCCAGAGGTAAGCCATCAATATTTAAATTTATTTTGATTGTGTTATTATTATATTTTATATTTTTATGTAATTTTAATTTATTTTTTAAAGCTTTCTCTAAACCGTAATGAAAATAATGGCCATCTCCACATTCACCAATTAAATTGCTTTTAGGTGTACGTAGAAGCGTTCGAGCATCACATGACAATTCTTCGTGGCCATTATTCTGCAGAATACGCAATAACGTATTTAAGGAATTGTGCGTTATATTATATTCAATAGCCCAAGCTTGTAACTGCTGTTATAAGGGCATTCTACATCTTCTTCTGAATTGTAAGTAATTGAACAATTATCATCATGTATAGATTCTATACTGTCAGTGCAATATGATTGTACTTGTTGCATATCTGTTGCTTCAACAGGAAATTGAACATAAAAATTTTCATTTTCAGATAAATATTGTGTACAAGCGGAATTTATATTAACAAGACAATGTTGCTGATTGATACGAAGTATTTCTTTGATGATATTTTCGTTTTGTTGCATAGATTGTACCACACGTCGATTTTGTTGTCTACGAGATAGATCTCTAAATTTTTTAAACTTCGGCATTATGTGTCTTCTCTTTAAGAACCTATTATATTACAAAGAATTACTTTTATATTATTGATTTATATTTATAAATTGTATATTATTAAGAATTGTTATTTTTTTAAATTAATGGATTAAAATTTTACTAAGTACACTGCGTTTCATTAATGAAATGCACACTAGTGTAGATAAGCGCGTCCCATGTCTGAATTTTCATGCAAAATGGTCGGTTACTCATATTTTTCTTATTTGCGAAATAAATAAAATAATAAAATAATACATATGTTTAAAATAATCAATTATATTTTAAATATAATGTCTATAAAATAATACACGTTACTAAGAAATACAATAAATGCATTTGAATAATGAATATGTTTAATTTGTTTTATGAAGAGAGAGAGAGAGAGAAAAAGCCTGAAAGAAGCGGTAGCCTGATACCAAAGAGTAACCCCAAAAAACACACGTTTTTTAGCCCATTTTTTCGCCCTCAAATTTCAAATCAAACTATGTGCCAAACAATTCTATATAATGGGATATTAATCTCAGAAAAAAATTTAAGTTGAGCATAGAAGTAGTTTTGGAGATACGAGAGGTCAAAGTGATTAAATTCTCACTTATCTCAATATTGTCTAAGCATTGTAGACACAAAAAAGTCAATACTTCTTTGATAACAGTGAGGATTTGACTAGAATTAGTCAAAATGGTTTTCTGACTCTTCCCCTGTTGTTTAATATTTTAAGGGTTGCTTAAGATTTAAAATTAGCCTCAAAACAGTTTTACTGAATTTCTCGAAAACGAATGCACAACACTAAAAAATGTTTTAGATAAAAATTGTTTGTCTTAAAATTCTGCATAAAAAAAGGTCTCTTTCATTTTTTCGATAGGACCTTTAGTCGAAAATTGCATCTCAGAAACTATTTTTTGAGATGTGATTTTCGACTAAAGGGTTAATCCTATCGAAAAAATGAAAGAGACCTTTTTTATGCAGAATTTTAAGACAAACAACTTTTATCAGAAACATTTTTTCGTATCTGCACTCGTTTTCAAGAAATTCAGTAAAGCTGTTTTGAGGCTAGTTTTAAATATTAAACAACCCTTAAAATATTAAACAACAGGGGTGGATGAGTCAGAAAATCATTTTGATTAATTCTAGTCAAATCCCAACTGTTATCAAAGAAGTATTGACTTTTTTTTGTGTCTACAGTGTTTGGACAATATTGAGAATTTAGTTTGATTTTAAGTTTGATTGAATTTAGTTTGAATGGGAATAGTGAGAATTTAATTTAATTCACTTTGACCTCCCGTATCTCCAAAACTACCCCTATGCTCAACTTAAATTGTTTATGAGATTATTTATGAGATAATGTCCCATCATATAGAATTGTTTGGCACATAGTTTGTTTTGAAATTCGAGGGCGAAAAAATGGGCTAAATTTGGGGTTACTCTTTTTCATGTTTCATGCAAAAACATGCAATGTGTAATTATGTATCAAATATGTCCATACATATGTTTTTACAAGAAAAACTTTTTATCGGGAGGAGGTATTAGGAGAAAATATAGCATAAAAATAACGAGAAGGGTAGAGAGAAATAAATTATTTCTTTTTATTTTTATTTAACAATTATTATTGCGTAAAATAAATAGATGATTCCAGTAAACACAAAACAATTCTTTTCAGAACCATCATTAAGATGAGAATCACCTATTTATATTACGCAATAATAATTATTAAATAAAAATTTAAAAAATTTATTTTTCTCCATCCTCATTATGTTACTGCTATATTTTCTCCTTTTACTTCCTACTGCTTCTTTTGAACTTCTTTTTCTCTCTTCATAAAACTAATTAAACGTAATCATTATTTAAATGCATTTAATGTATTTTTTAATGACGTAAATTATTTTATAGATATTATATTTAAAATATAATTGATTTTTTTAAACATATTATTTTATCATCTTATTTATTTTGCAAATGAGAAAAATATGAGCGACCAGCCATTTTTAAGCGATTGATATTACGTCAAAATTGCGCATCTAGCAATGAACACGGCAGTATAGGGGTGCGTTCCATTTATCACGATATTCATAGAATTATTTCATCCTTGTTGTTTAGCAAATATTAAACAAGGATAAAATGATTCTAGCGTTGCGAGCGATAAATAGCGAACGTATCCTAGATATGACTACGTTTACACGGCACCGTTAATCGTAGTAGTTGTCAAGTAAACCAATCGTAACCAAATTTCAGAAGAATGGGATAGCTGTGATTGGTCTGCCTTACAACTGCGGATGTTATTAAACCCGATTAAGGTGCCGCGTAAACGTAGTCTATAATCAATCTCTGGAATCTAGCCCCGAAAAGTTACGCATGGAAGCTTATGGGTATCGAGCATGTAATTTTCCAAACGTGAAAAGTTTTAAATTGACATTAATCCAAGGCTGGATGCATTATCGAATCTATATGTAATATGACTGTCTTATGTAAGGGGCGTTCAGCAGAAATTGTCTTATGTAAAGCCCATTCTACAATTGCGTAAGCGTTGTTGTAAACGTGAGAAAATATGACCAATCATAGTCAATTATTCTTTGATCGTAAGAAGAATATTCGACTATAATTGGTCATTTTTTTACAGCTTCACGTTTACGACAACGCTTACGCAATTGTAGAATGGGCTTAAGGGGCGTTCAACCTCTGACTATAGAACTATGGACTGCTAGCAGCTTTGTTCACGCGTCTGTCAACATCTGCAGCGCCGCCAGTACCAAACGCGGTCATTACCTAAACTGTCATTAAATTTTCATTCCTGTTTTATTATTAAAACGATGTTTGCTTACGATCATAAATTTATAAAGAAAAAAATTAACACGCATGTGTATTGTAATAAAAATTATATTAGTCATAATTTACATTATTAATAATAGACATAGCCGTGAAGTTACAACCTCCCCGCGCACTCTTACACCATCGCCGCGCGTTCGCACACCGTCACCCCTGCGAACACCAACACCACCACCGCGCACACCGCCGCGTGCTCGCTCACCGTCGCCTCCCCCCTTCTCCCTCGTCTGTTATCACCCTTGTTTGGCCGGAGACACCGGTCTCCATACGTTCCCCCCTTTTTTCTCCTTTTTTTCCTGCGGAGAACAGCCCTCCTCGTTCTCCATCTCCTTCCTTTTTAGATTTTCTCAGCTTATCTCCTTCATACTCCCCCACAGTCTCCTTCCGCGGGCCCCAGGGCCGTATCCCCCACTCCCTCCGAAGGGAGCATCGAGATACTCGAGGAAATCTCGCTCGAAGCTCCCGTCTCCCGGTACACGATTCCCCGCGTCCACCTTCCCCTACGGATTCTGTGTCTAGCATAGAATTCATAGAAAGCGTCCCTGTCCCACCTCCCAGGCCTCGTCGCCTATCTCCTGAGGAGCTCATCAATTCCATTACATCCTTCTGACAACATTATGGTCCTCTTTCCGACAAAGATTACAAAATAACTCCCCACGGCATCGACTTTTCTTCCTTCCGCGATCATATACAAACCTCTCAGCCTAATGAACCAATTTTCGTTTTCATCTCCCACGATACCCACCCGTATGTAGTTTCCGTCCATCACTTTTATAATTTGTTTCCCCCGTCCACGGTTTCCCTCAAAGAAATTTCTTGATCCCTCCCGGGCGTGAGCGCTCACTTTACACACACACACACACACGCGCGCACGCACGCACGCACGCACGCACGCACGCACGCACACACACGCACGCACGCACGCACGCACGCACGCACGCACGCACGCACGCACGCACGCACGCACGCACGCACGCACGCACGCACGCACGCACGCACACACACACGCACGCACGCACGCACGCACGCACGCACGCACGCACGCACGCACGCACGCACGCACGCGCACGCACGCACGCACGCACGCACGCACGCACGCACGCACGCACGCACGCACGCACGCACGCACGCACGCACGCACGCACGCACGCACGCACGCACGCACGCACGCACGCACGCACGCACGCACGCACGCACGCACGCACGCACGCACGCACGCACGCACGCACGCACGCACGCACGCACGCACGCACGCACGCACGCACGCACGCACGCACGCACGCACGCACGCACGCACGCACGCACGCACGCACGCACGCACGCACGCACGCACGCACGCACGCACGCACACACACGCACGCACGCACGCACGCACGCACGCACGCACGCACGCACGCACGCACGCACGCACGCACGCACGCACGCACGCACGCACGCACGCACACACACACATGTATATACACAAACACACATACATACTCAAACTCTAGATTGTAAAAATTAGATAACACCATGTATATAAAAATGAATAGCATTGTTATTTTATTAATATTGATAAATTATTACTTAACTAAATATATATATTTTACCTTATAACGCACCAAATTTCATTGTTCTCCTTTTTTAAAATAAATGTAAGTTAATTGTAATTTCCATTTCAGTTTATTTAAACCACCCTTAACTTCTCTCCGCTCTCCCTTCCTGAGAATCGCACGAGGTCCTATCCCGAGTAAAAGAGATTAAATTCTCTTACTCAAAACAAGGACCCCGAATGCACTGTTTCGACTTTAGCGTCATAGCGTCTGTCCCAGACGTTGACCTAAATTCGGAACTTTAAACACGTGTGCTCGACTCGCCTGTGCAAACGGGCGAGATTACAAGGAGTCCATTCCGTCCTTCCATCCCCTCCATCTCTCCCTTCCTGGGAAGCCTTTCCTTCGCTTCCCTTCATCTCTATAAATTCCGGGGTCTGGACGTAACAGAACGAAAGTCAGGAAAGTACAAACACTGAAGAATATCAGCTGCTAAATGAAGAAGAAGCTTAGATCCTATTATGCCCGAATTGCAACAGTACACTAAAAAACCTGTATTTCATTTCGGAAAATGAAGAACATGTACAACATATAGAATATGAAACCGATTGATTATTTTAATATTTGCTACGAATAAAATTTATTTTTTTATAAAAATTAATATCTTTTGAGTTGACTTCTGACTTTTTTATAATAGTTTCTCAAGTTCCCCTTAATTAATCAGATAAATTGTCAGAAATGCTCTAAAATATGTACGGTGTGAAAATCAAAAGAAAAGCGATCGATGCTGCGCCGAAATACGCTCTTGCACTTCGCACCCGATTTTGTCATAATCTCTTCTACTTTAACTTCTGACACTTTGCACATACTTTGCTCTATACGTAAACAGTGTTAATTTAAATTGTCAGAAGTTTTCTTTAAAATGTAAATTTTCCGATATTTTTCGCAACTTTGGCAGCTTTTGATAACCTTTTAGCTTCCACTTACTCTTCTGACAATTTTTTTATTGCTTTTTCTCATGATCCTCGATATCTATGTAAATTTTCAGCCGTGCACATCGACAGTTTTTTTAGTTGGAAAATTTACACGTTTGATCGTCCGCCCACGCACTTAGCTTCCAGTGCGCCTTCTAACGGTCGGGCTTTCGCTTTGCTGGCAGCAATCGAACCTTTTCCAGGTAAAATATTTCATGCACCGAGGCATGTCGCACTCCATGTAGCCATCTCTCCATCTACATCATCCTTAAAAAATTTAAATTGCTCTGCCGACGACATGCTGAGCGATATTTTACAATATTGCATATCGCAAAAACTTGATCCAGTAACGCGGAAAGCCTGGAAATTGAAAGGATGTGACGACACGCAACCGCCGAATTATGACGATCTCAATCGATTTCTGGCTGCTCGCGCGTGCGCGTTCAAAGAACTTACGCCTCCCAAAGTGACAAAGAGTCGTTTTTAACGTGTTGAGTCTAACATCAAACGCAATGTCACTCAATGATCACTTGCTTCAGGATCCCAAGCTGCAAACCGATTTATCCACCGTAATTCTTTGCTGGCGTCAATATCGATACGTTTATGCAGTCGATATTGCAAAAATGAAAACCTGTCGCGAAAACTTAATGAAAAGATTTGCCAAACAATTTAAAATTAAACAATGCAAAACTACAGCTTTCTATCAAGCCAACAAGCCAACGGAGCTTTAGAACGGTCACATTTAGTGTTAGTTGAATATTTAAAACAGTACGTTAATAAATTTACAGAATGGGACGAATTATTAAATTACGCGACATTTTTTTACAATACTAGCACTCACGAATCAACTGGATATACTCCACATGAGTTGGTGTTTGGCAAACTAGCCAGACAACCATCCAGTAAAATAATAGAAGATATAAAAGAAAGAACATATGATGATTATTTATAATTAATGACAGATAGTCATAATTTACAAGAACTAGTTCGAGAATGTTTAATTGTTTCTAAAGTAAAGTCAGGGATGGGAAAGTTACTTTTTAAAAGTAACTAGTTACCGTTACTTGTTACAGGATCAAAAAAGTAATTAGTTACCATTATTAGTTACCGATTTTTAAAAGTAACACGTTACCGTTTCCGTTACTTACAAAATAACGATTCGTTACTTTTTCCGTTACTTTTCTATTAATGCTAAAATGAGAGATTGAATTAAATAAAAAAAATTATTTTTTTAGTATTGTTTATTAAGATATTAATAAAAACAATAAATTTTAAATGTGAAAAATCATAAGAAATTAAAAAAAGATATTAAACTACTTAAAATGCAAATTAAACAATTTCGGCTTTTATTAAATTTATTCAACTTTTTGAACTTTTAGTGTACATAGGATATCTATTATTTCTTGAACATTTTTAGGACCCCATTTCATTTGAGGACCCAAAGGGTGGCGTTACCCATTAAATTAGAAATTTATTATATTGTAGGTAAAGAAATTACTTAGATATTTTTTCCTGAACTATGTTTTCAGGTAAATTACGTATCAACATGATAAGCTCTTTGTAAGTAATAGGATACGAGTGGAATCGTTCATCGATGTGATCTAAATGGCAGTTTGCATAAATTATTGAGATGTGAATCAGTGACTGCAAAATAAATGTTAAGCATATAATTAATGCCTTTTTCTTAGTTTAAATAAAATTTACACAATCATAAATAATTCTGGCATATTATTATTATTAAATCATACTTTGTAATGGAAGGATTACCTTTAAATTGGGTATGCACTTTGCAAGTTTCATGATGTCATCAACAGCCTTAATGTTTGCTATCGTAGAAATGTCGATCTTCTCATAGAAGCGTACATTCGCTGCCAAATGAAAAATTATAGATACCTATAATAAATATATGTGTATTGTTACATTATATTTTATTTAGAAAAATAAAAAAAGGCTTAGAATGCATATCTAATTGCATTTGGTATCAACGTGGGTCCACCGAGCTACGTGGAGATCGCCATAGGAGAACGTCGCGGAAATGAGTTGATAATATCTCTCGAAACGTGGAAGGGACTCTACGAGCAACGCTGGGACATTCAGGATTTACTTCGAAACGATCATAAAGACGTCATGATAAGCGCTGGGCCGCTAACAATCCACGCTTCCGCGATTAATGGTGTTAAACTCGTGCGTCTTGATTCATCGAACGTGTGTTTGATGATGAATCGACGTTCATGTTTACCTTGGATTTACATGCATCGATATAACGTTTGAAACATTATCGAACATAATCGAGACGGTCGACACAAAGTTTACCCAATTTAAACATCGCTTTTTCATTAACGGACACTAACGAAATCTCGAACGTGATCCGCCAGCGATGATTTCGATAAGCATCGTCTCGTCGATTGCGAACTGTTGGCTCTAATTTTTTGGTATGTAAAAAGAATATGTAAAATAAAAAGTTTTTT
>CAKMUF010000215.1:0-18361 GCA_928718305.1 Tetramorium bicarinatum | reverse complement strand
AACCAACGCCGCAGGCACACCCCGCCTTGCGGGCAGAAGCTCCAGGGGAAGACCCCTCCTCTGTGGACTTGAGGAGACGTATCATACCCAACCTCTCGTACGGGGGGGTAAGTCCCCCTAAGTCAGAAGGGCAGATCACTCGTCCGGATTGCGCACTGCCAACCGGAAGGCCACGCCGTTTGTTCCGAGAATGTGTCACATTTTGACTCCATTCCCGGCCCGGGTCCATCCTCCGGGAGTTTATACAGGAGGAGGTGGACTCCTGTGAGGGTTGCGGTGACCCCTCGGAGGTACTTGCCGCGCGCGAATTCAAGTACCTCCGGCCCGAAGCCTACGATTTTTTATACGGGGGGAAGGCCGGCCCCTGTTGGTACGATGTGTGTTGTCGGGGAATTCCTAAATTCCTCGAATCCTCATCGATCCGACTACCAGTAATAACCTTCGAGTTTTACTAGGAGAACAGCACTCTGGACGTCTGTGGCGGTGTGTCGCGGCTGAGCCCCGTGACCGAGTCTCGGGAGGCCCCCGCACGGCACCTCGCCCTCGCGCAAACCCGGTGCCCGTGGTAGTCTTCGAATCAAACCTCAGGGAAGACTCCCACGCCCTGGATATGGAGCGGTGTGCCGTGGCTGGAGACCCCGGCACCTCGCTCCTTCGCGAAAACCGACCGCGAAACAGTGGGTGGACTCTCACACACGAGGTTTCCCTTGTGCTTCAAGTCGACCCGCCTACCCGGATCTCCTATACATGAGGGTAGCTGTCCCTACTACCTCCGATTGTTTATGCAGGTAATTCCCTCTTGGGTCTCGTGTACCCCCGGGGATATTTGTCATGCACAAGTATCCCCGGCCCGGCCCGGGTGCCTACGAGTTTTTATACGAGGGGAAGACTGGCCCCTGTTGGTGGGATGTTTGGCATCAGGATCCGAGGATCCCTCCACCATCCATCCCCCTCCTACCCGTGTCCCCGCCTTCGGGTTATTCAACAGGGAAAGGCGGACCCCTGCTCGCCCCGGAGTCGGGAGACGGACAGTCCCAAGGCGCGAAGACTCGAGGGACCCCTCAACCGCATCCGGGACTAGAGCCCGTTTTGGCAGTCTGTCCACGCGTGCGCCTCCCCACGGAGAGAGGTGTCCACGCTTCCAGACCATCCCCTACGGATCTCCTATACATGGGGAGTAGCTATGTCCCTACTACCTCCGATTGTTTATGCAGGGTGAGGTGAGCCCCTGCTTGGGTCTCGTGTACCCCCGGGGATATTTGTCATGCACAAGTATCCCCGGCCCGGCCCGGGTGCCTACGAGTTTTTATACGAGGGGAAGACTGGCCCCCTCTTGGAAGTGGTAATGACCTCAGGAGTTTTCTGAACTCCCTTGATCGTTCATCATTCGCCTACCCCGTGGCCTCGCCTTCATGGCATTTTTATCCCTCAAGGAAGGCTCCGAACCCTGGTCGATCCAGCGGTGTGTCAGTGAGTGCCGGGACGGAGTCCAGAGACTCCGCGCAACACACCTCGCCCTCACGCGAAGCCGCCTGATAGTCTGTCCACCGGAGCCTCTCCCACGGGGGAGATGTTCACGCTTCCAGATCACCCCCTCCCCGGATCTCCTGTACATGAGGAGTAGCTACGTCCCTGTTGCCTCCGATTCTTTATACAGAGTGAGGCGGGCCCCTGTTTGGGTCTCTTGTACCCCCGGGGGTATTTGTCACGTACAAGTATCCCCGGCCCGGGTGCCTACGAGTTTTTATCCGAGGGGAAGGCCGGTCCCTGTTGGTGAGATGTGTGACATCACGATCCGAGGATCCTTCAGCCATCCATCCCCCACCTACCCGTGTCCCCGCCTTCGAGTTTTAACAGGGAAAGGCGAATCCCTGGTCGCCCCGGAGTCGAGAGACGGACAGTCCAAAGGCGCGAAGACTCGAGGGACCCCTCAACCGACTCCGGGGCTAGCGCGCCGCGTGTGCCATCGATTTTAGCAGTTAGACACTCCGCGTGTGATCCTGGCCACCTTGTGATCTCCAGAGGACCCCAAGGGTGCAATTACCTACCCGATCCTCCATCGTGAGGATTGAAAGTTATCCCTATTAAGGAGCGCAGCCCCGGGGCTTCAGGAGGAGCCCGAGCAGCTTTCCTTTCACCCCCGGCAAGGGAAACCCCTCCTGCGTCCCCAGGAGGAATGGTCGTCCCTGAGAGGTCATAAGTGGATAACCACTTGGTCCCCGAGGAACCATCCTCTCCCTCCGCCCATAGATGGAGGCTAGCTCATTGATGAGATCGGGATCTGTAATCCTCCTCCCCATCAATGAGCCTCCCGCAAACCCGGGGCGAGTGGACTGCCACTCGCGTGATAACTTCAGGCCGGCAGTGGGCCCCTGACCAAGACCACGGCTTAAGGACATCTCTGCCCCCGTCCCTACTGATGGGTGCATAAACACCCAAACTTCGGGACGTGACCGTAGTCCCCGCAGAAACCAGCGCCAGCCTTCCATGATCGAGGAGTGCATTCACGAGTGAAGGCACTCCCGGTGTACTCTTAGCACATGTCCCAGCCCTCAGAGCTGAGACATGTGAGCCCTCTCACCACGGCAAGGTGGTACACCATCGAGAGGGCAAAAGATAGAGAGGACACGCGGTCGTGCCCAAGCTCCCTGTCCCCCCACGCAGGTCCACAGAGGGGCGGCCGCCCGAAGGCAGCCCACACCAAATAACTTAACCTATAAAAACAAAAACCGTCACCCGGCGATTATAGTGAGGGGGTGCGGACCCTCACTAGGCGGACGCCTATATGGCCGAGAGCCGCTGATCCGGACTGAGCCTCCCCGGCTTAACCAACGCCGCAGGGCACACCCTGCCTTGCGGGCAGAAGCTCCAGGGGGAAGACCCTCCTCTGTGGACTTGCGGAGACGTATCATACCCAACCTTCGTACGGGGGTAAGTCCCTAAGTCAGAAGGGTAGATCACTCGTCCGATTGCGTGCACTGCCAACCGGAAGGCCACGCCGTTTGTTCCGAGAATGTGTCACATTTGACTCCATTCCCGGCTCCGGGTCCATCCTCCGAGTTTATACAGGAGGAGGTGGACTCCTGTGAGGGTTGCGGTGACCCCTCGGAGGTACTTGCCGCGCGCGAATTCAAGTACCTCCGGCCCGAAGCCTACGATTTTTATACGAGGGGAAGGCCGGCCCCTGTTGGTACGATGTGTGTTGTCGGGGAATTCCTAAATTCCTCGAATCACTCATCGTCCGACTACCCGTGGCTTAGCCTTCGAGTTTTTACCCTAGGGGAAGGCTCCCGTACCCCTGGACGTCTGGCGGTGTGTCGCGGCTGAGCCCCCGTGACCGAGTCTCGGGAGGCCCCCGCACGGCACCTCGCCCTCGCGCAAACCCGGTGCCCGTGGTAGCCTTCGAATCAAACCTCAGGGGAAGACTCCCGCACCCCTGGATATGGAGCGGTGTGCCGTGGCTGGAACCCCGGCACCTCGCTCCTTCGCGAAACCGACCGCGAAACGAGTGGGTGGACTCTCCACACGAGGTTTCCCTTGTGCTTCAAGTCGACCCGCCTACCCGGATCTCCTATACATGAGGAGTAGCTATGTCCCCTACTACCTCCGATTGTTTATGCAGGTGAGGTGAGCCCTTTCTGTCTTCGTGTACCCCCGGGGATATTTGTCATGCACAAGTATCCCGGCCCGGCCCGGGTGCCTACGAGTTTTTATACGAGGGGAAGACTGGCTCCCTGTTGGTGAGATGTTTGGCATCAGGATCCGAGGATCCCTCCACCATCCATCCTCCTACCCGTGTCCCCGTCGTTATTCAACAGGGAAAAAGGCGGACCCCTGCTCGCCCCGGAGTCGGGAGACGGACAGTCCCAAGGCGCGGAAGACTCGAGGGACCTCAACCGCATCCGGGACTAGAGCCCGTTTTGACAGTCTGTCCACGCGCCTCCCCACGGAGAGAGGTGTCCACGCTTCAGACCATCCCCTACCCGGATCTCCTATACATGAGGAGTAGCTATGTCCCTACTACCTCCGCTTATTTATACAGGATGAGGCGATCCCCTGTTTGGGTCTCGTGTACCCCCGGGGATATTTGTCATGCACAAGTATCCCCGGCCCGACCCGGGTGCCTTCGAGTTTTTATACGAGGGGAAGACTGGCCCCTGTTGATATGATGTGTGACCTCGGGAGTTCCTGAACTCCCTTGATCATTCATCATTCGCCTACCCGTGGCCTCGCCTTCGTGTTTTTATCCTAGGGGAAGGCTCCCGAACCCCTGGTCGTCCGGCGGTGTGTCACGGTAGAGTGCCCGGGACAGAGTCCCAGAGACTCCCGCGCAACACCCCGCCCTCACGCGAAGCCCGCTTTGATGGTCTGTCCACGCAAACCTCTCCCCACGGGGAGATGTCTATCTTCTCCAGATCATCCCCTCACCCGTATCTCCTGTACATGAGGAGTAGCTACGTCCCTGCTGCCTCCGATTGTTTATACAGGGTGAGGCGAGCCCTTATTGAGTCTCTTGTCCCCCCGGGGATATTTGTCATGCACAAGTATCCCCGGCCCGGGTGCCTACGAGTTTTTATCCGAGGGGAAGGCCGGCCCCTGTTGGTGAGATGTGTGACATCACGATCCGAAGATCCTTCAGCCATCCATCCCCCACCTACCCGTGTCCCCGCCTTCGAGTTTTAACAGGGAAAGGCGAATCCCTGGTCGCCCCGGAGCCGAGAGACGGACAGTCCCAAGGCGCGAAGACTCGAGGGACCCCTCAACCGACTCCGGGGCTAGCGCGCCGCGTGTGCCATCGACTTTAGCAGTTAGACACTCCTGCATCCTCTGGCCACCTTGTGATCTCCAGAGAGGCCCCAAGGGTGCAATTACCTACCTGATCCTCCATCGTGAGATTGAAAGCTATCCCTATTAAGGCAGTCCCGGGGCTTCAGGAGGAGCCCGAGCAGCTTTCCCTTTCACCTCGGCAGGGAAACCCCTCCTGCGTCCCTAGGAGGAATGGTCGTCCCGAGAGGTCATATGGATAACCACTGTCCCCGAGGAACCATCCCCTTCCTCCGCCCATAGACGGAAGGCTCATTGATGAGATTTGGGATCTAGGATCCTCCTCCCATCAATGAGCTCTCCCGGTGCAAAACCTGGGCGAGTGGACTGCCACTTCGCGTGATAACTTCAGGCCGGCAGTGGCCCCCGACCAAGACCACGGCTTAAGGACATCTCTGCCCCCGTCCCTACTGATGGGTGCATAAACACCCAAACTTCGGGACGTGACCGCAGTCCCCGCAGAAACCAGCGCCAGCCTTCCATGATCGAGGAGTGCATTCACGAGTGAAGGCACTCCCGGTGTACTCTTAGCACATGTCCCAGCCCTCAGAGCTGAGACATGTGAGCCCTCTCACCACGGCAAGGTGGTACACCATCGAGAGGGAAAGAGATAGAGTGGACACGCGGTCGTGCCCAAGCTCCCTGTCCCCCCACGCAGGTCCACAGAGGGGCGGCCGCCCGAAGGCAGCCCACACCAAATAACTTAACCTATAAAAACAAAACCGTCACCCGGAGATTATAGTGAGGTGGTGCGGACCCTCACTAGGCGGACGCCTATATGGCCGAGAGCCGCTGATCCGGACTGAGCTCTCCCGGGGCTTAACCAACGCCGCAGGCACACCCTGCCTTGCGGGCAGAAGCTCCAGGGGAAGACCCCTCCTCTGTGGACTTGAGGAGACGTATCATACCCAACCTCTCGTACGGGGGGGGGTAAGTCCCCCTAAGTCAGGAGGGCAGATCACTCGTCCGGATTGCGCACTGCCAACCGGAAGGCCACGCCGTTTGTTCCGAGAATGTGTCACATTTTGACTCCATTCCCGGCCCGGGTCCATCCTCCGGGAGTTTATACAGGAGGAGGTGGACTCCTGTGAGGGTGGCGGTGACCCCTCGGAGGTACTTGCCGCGCGCGAATTCAAGTACCTCCGGCCCGAAGCCTACGATTTTTTATACGAGGGGAAGGCCGGCCCCTGTTGGTACGATGTGTGTTGTCGGGGAATTCCTAAATTCCTCGAATCACTCATAGTCCGACTACCCGTGGCTTAGCCTTCGAGTTTTTACCCTAGGGGAAGGCTCCCGTACCCCTGGACGTCTGGCGGTGTGTCGCGGCTGAGCCCCCGTGACCGAGTCTCGGGAGGCCCCCGCACGGCACCTCGCCCTCGCGCAAACCCGGTGCCCGTGGTAGTCTTCGAATCAAACCTCAGGGGAAGACTCCCGCACCCCTGGATATGGAGCGGTGTGCCGTGGCTGGAACCCCGGCCCCTCGCTCCTTCGCGAAACCGACCACGAAACGAGTGGGTGGACTCTCCACACGAGGTTTCCCTTGTGCTTCAAGTCGACCCGCCTACCCGGATCTCCTATACATGAGGAGTAGCTATGTCCCTACTACCTCCGATTGTTTATGCAGGGTGAGGTGAGCCCCTGCTTTGGTCTCGTGTACCCCCGGGGATATTTGTCATGCACAAGTATCCCCGGCCCGGCCCGGGTGCCTACGAGTTTTTATACGAGGGGAAGACTGGCCCCTGTTGGTGAGATGTTTGGCATCAGGATCCGAGGATCCCTCCACCATCCATCCCCCTCCTGCCCGTGTCCCCGCCTTCGGGTTATTCAACAGGGAAAGGCGGACCCCTGCTCGCCCCGGAGTCGGGAGACGGACAGTCCCAAGGCGCGAAGACTCGAGGGACCCCTCAACCGCATCCGGGACTAGAGCCCGTTTTGACAGTCTGTCCACGCGTGCGCCTCCCCACGGAGAGAGGTGTCCACGCTTCCAGACCATCCCCTACCCGGATCTCCTATACATGAGGAGTAGCTATGTCCCTACTACCTCCGCTTATTTATACAGGATGAGGCGATTCCCTGTTTGGGTCTCGTGTACCCCCGGGGATATTTGTCATGCACAAGTATCCCCGGCCCGACCCAGGTGCCTTCGAGTTTTTATACGAGGGGAAGACTGGCCCCTGTTGATATGATGCGTGACCTCGGGAGTTCCTGAACTCCCTTGATCATTCATCATTCGCCTACCCGTGGCCTCGCCTTCGTGTTTTTATCCTAGGGGAAGGCTCCCGAACCCCTGGTCGTCCGGCGGTGTGTCACGGTAGAGTGCCCGGGACAGAGTCCCAGAGACTCCCGCGCAGCACCTCGCCCTCACGCGAAGCCCGCTTTGATGGTCTGTCCACGCGAACCTCTCCCCACGGGGGGAGATGTTCACGCTTCCAGATCATCCCCTACCCGTATCTCCTGTACATGAGGAGTAGCTACGTCCCTCCTGCCTCCGATTGTTTATACAGGGTGAGGCGAGCCCCTGTTTGAGTCTCTTGTACCCCCGGGGATATTTGTCATGCACAAGTATCCCCGGCCCGGGTGCCTACGAGTTTTTATACGAGGGGAAGGCCGGCACCTGTTGGTGAGATGTGTGACATCACGATCCGAAGATCCTTCAGCCATCCATCCCCCACCTACCCGTGTCCCCGCCTTCGAGTTTTAACAGGGAAAGGCGAATCCATGGTCGCCCCGGAGTCGAGAGACGGACAGTCCCAAGGCGCGAAGACTCGAGGGACCCCTCAACCGACTCCGGGGCTAGCGCGCCGCGTGTGCCATCGATTTTAGCAGTTAGACACTCCTGCATCCTCTGGCCACCTTGTGATCTCCAGAGAGGCCCCAAGGGTGCAATTACCTACCCGATCCTCCATCGTGGGGATTGAAAGCTATCCCTATTAAGGAGCGCAGTCCCGGGGCTTCAGGAGGAGCCCGAGCAGCTTTCCTTTCACCCCCGGCAAGGGAAACCCCTCCTGCGTCCCTAGGAGGAATGGTCGTCCCGGGAGGTCATAAGTGGATAACCACTTCGTCCCCGAGGAACCATCCCCCTTTCCTCCGCCCATAGACGGAGGCTAGCTCATTGATGAGATTTGGGATCTAGGATCCCTCCTCCCATCAATGAGCTCTCCCGGTGCAAACCCGGGCGAGTGGACTGCCACTCTCGCGTGATAACTTCAGGCCGGCAGTGGGCCCCGACCAAGACCACGGCTTAAGGACATCTCTGCCCCCGTCCCTACTGATGGGTGCATAAACACCCAAACTTCGGGACGTGACCGTAGTCCCCGCAGAAACCAGCGCCAGCCTTCCCTGATCGAGGAGTGCATTCACGAGTGAAGGCACTCCCGGTGTACTCTTAGCACATGTCCCAGCCCTCAGAGCTGAGACATGTGAGCCCTCTCACCACGGCAAGGTGGTACACCATCGAGAGGGAACCTAACCTAACCTAACCTAACCTAACCTAACCTATCCCAGACCTATCCCAGACCTATCCCAGACCTATCCCAGACCTATCCCAGACCTATCCCAGACCTATCCCAGACCTATCCCAGACCTATCCCAGACCTATCCCAGACCTATCCCAGACCTATCCCAGACCTATCCCAGACCTATCCCAGACCTATCCCAGACCTAACCCTGATTCAATCGATCAGACTTAATTAGATTTAGCCAGATTTAACGAAATCTAATGCCATTAAAAGAAAAGAAAAAAGAATTTGCAGAAATTCTAATGTAGAAATTGCAAGAAATTGAAAAAGATTTAAAAGAAATGTTATTCCCGAACCAACCCTGAATCAAATATCAAATTTAAAAAAAAAATGAAAGAAATTGAGAGGAAAAAAGAAGAAATTGAAAGAAAAAATTTGTGGATATTCTAATTGAAAAATTACGAGAAATTGAAGGTAATTTTAAAAAAAATTAATTAAAATAAAAATAAATAGAAAAAAATTGAAAGAAATTTTGAGAAATTGAAAGAGATTTAAAAATTATCATACACAAATGTTTACCAAATTTTTTATTAATATCGGTATTTTAATAAAATTAAGACCCCCACCATTCCATTATTGACTTCCTTTAATTTCAATTTATATACCTTGAAGCTCTTTATTTTTTCTCTTATCTACCCAAAAAATTATTCCATTTTATTTTTTATCATTAATTAATTTAAATAGATTAATTTTATATACTACTCTTTTATTATGTGCTTTTCTACCTCCTTTAATAATAATAAAATCTAATTATTTTAAAATATTATTATCTTATTCTTCTATTAATCAATCAGAATGAATACTACTTTTAATTTATATAAAAAATATTATTTGATTAAGTTATTTTATAATATATTCAATAATTTTATTATGTATATTTGTAATTATATATATAAACAAAATATACAAACCAATTAATTATTTTTCTACCCCTAACTTAAATATAATAAATATTATATATATATATTAAATTTAGCTAGAATACCTCCTTTCTCATTCTTTATTATAAAATGATATAGAATTTTCTTTATTATAATAAATACTAATCTTTATATTATTATAATATTAATAATTATTAGATCATTAATAATATTATATTTATATACATTAATACTAATAAAACCTATATTTTTTTTATAATATAAAATCTAAAATTATTAAATTTAATTATAATAAATTATACATAAATAAAATTATAACAATATTTATATTTAATTTATATATATCATTAATTATCATTATTATTTAAAAGATTTTAAGTTATATTAAACTTTAAACCTTCAAAGTTTAACAAATAAAACATATTTTTAAATCTTATATATTAATTTAATTTAATAAATTTCTTTAAATTTGCAATTTAATAATTTTATAAACTATAATATAAATTAAATAAATAATTGATATTAGAAATTTAATTTTTTACATAAATTTATAATTTATTACTTTAATCAGACATAATATCTATGAATAAATGACTATATTCAACTAATCATAAAGACATTGGTATTCTATATTTCTTATTTGCTATTTGAGCTGGAATAATTGGATCTTCAATAAGAATGATTATTCGATTAGAACTAGGATCATGTGATTCAATTATTAATAACGATCAAATTTATAATACTTTAGTCACAAGACATGCATTTATTATAATTTTTTTTATTGTTATACCTTTCATAATTGGAGGATTTGGAAATTTTTTAGTTCCTTTAACATTAGGAACTCCAGATATAGCCTACCCCCGAATAATATAAGATTTTGACTATTACCCCCTTTTATTATATTATTATTATTTAGAAGATTTATTAATATACGAGTAGGTACTGGATGAACTATTTATCCCCCACTAGCCTCAAATATTTTCCATAGAGGACCTTCAGTAGATATATCAATTTTTTCCCTTCATATTGCAGGTATATCATCTATTTTAGGAGCTATTAATTTTATCTCTACTATTTTAAATAAACATCATAAAAAATTATCTTTAGATAAAATTCCATTATTAGTATGATCTATTTTAATTACAGCCGTCTTATTATTATTATCATTACCAGTATTAGCTGGAGCTATTACTATACTTCTAACAGATCGAAACTTAAACACTTCATTCTTTGACCCTTCTGGAGGAGGAGACCCAATTTTATACCAACATTTATTTTGATTCTTTGGACACCCTGAAGTATATATTTTAATTTTACCTGGATTTGGATTAATTTCTCACATTATTATAAATAAAAGAGGTAAAAAAGAAACATTTGGTTCTTTAGGAATGATTTATGCTATAATTGCTATTGGTTTCTTAGGATTCATTGTATGAGCTCATCATATATTTACAGTAGGTATAGATGTAGATACACGAGCTTATTTTACTTCAGCTACAATAATTATTGCCATTCCTACAGGAATTAAAATTTTTAGATGAATTTCAACTCTTCATGGAATAAAAATTAATTATAATCCATGTTTATGATGAACTATAGGATTTTTATTTTTATTTACTTTGGGAGGTTTAACTGGAATTATACTAGCTAATTCATCAATTGATATTATTCTTCATGATACTTATTATGTAGTAGCTCATTTTCATTATGTATTATCAATAGGAGCAGTATTTGCAATTATCACAAGATTTATTCATTGATTTCCTTTAATTACTGAATTTAGATTAAATAACTACTATCTTAACATTCAATTCGTATCAATATTTATTGGAGTAAATATAACATTTTTTCCCCAACATTTTTTAGGTTTAAGAGGAATACCACGACGATATTCAGATTACCCAGATTCATTTTTAGCATGAAATATTATTTCTTCTATTGGATCAATTCTTTCTATTATCAGATTAACCTTACTAATATTTATTATTTGAGAAGCCTTAGCTTCAAAACGAAAAATTATTAATATATTTTTTTTAAACTCATCTATAGAATGATTAAATTCATATCCTCCTATAAATCATAGATATAATGAAATCCCTTCAATTTTTTAATATGGCAGAATAAGTGCAAAGGATTTAAACCTCTTTCAATAAAGATTATAATCTTTTATTAAATATTAATACTTGATTATTAACCCTACAAGACTCTAATTCTCCAACCTACGATATAATAATTTTTTTCCATGATTTTACTATAGTAATTTTAATTTTTATTACAATAATAATTCTTTTTATCATAATTATAATAATAAATAACACTCTTATTAATCGTTTTCTTCTTCAAGGACATTCAATTGAGTTAATTTGAACTATTATTCCTATATTTATTCTTATTTTTATTGCAATTCCCTCATTATAAATTTTATATCTTACAGATGAAATTCTGTTTGAAATTGCCGCGCCGTTCTCATTCGCGCGTAACTAGACGCTCTCGGCTGAGAGCGCTCTCCACGCTTCGGGACCATAGGGAGTTTTCCCACAAGCCTTTTTCCCTCTCTACCTTTTTTCTCTTCCGGAAGGCCGGAAGGAAGGGCCTGCACTGTCCTTTCCTTCTCGAGCCTTGGACGTGATCGGACGCAACCGACTGTTTTCCTTAGACCAAAGAGACTAACACAAAGCGACCCAGGAGGCCCACGGAGGAAAGTCCTTTCCTTTCTCAGCAGGGTGCAATCGCACGTTTCGAGCCATCAGGCGATTTTGCGAATATAGGCCGCTCAAGGCGGTTCTCAGTAAAAAAGGTAACATAGGCCGCAAACGGCGGTTCTCGTGCTAGCGTGCACATAGGCCGCATACAGCGGTTCTCATACAGAGGCTCAAAGGAGCTGTTTCATTGTTATATAGGCCCACGTGGCAGACTGTATTCTCGTTTACATAGAGTTTTATAACTTGCATTTTCAATTCTCAGTATCGATTATCGTTAGTTGAAGAATACAATTCTCGGCTTTAACCAAGATACATTGTTAAATAGAAAGTTACATGATTGTTACTGAGTCGAATAACTATTCATTAAGTATGGTTTATTCTGTGATCTATGAGTTTGAATAAACAGAGTTTAACTGATTGTGTCTCGTGTTGTTTGTCAGATTAGATCGCTACCTTTCTCGACTTTACGTCGAACATTTTGGTCCTTCGAGCCGGATCTGGCGATCAGCACGGGAGATAATCATGAGAGTCGGTCACGTGGAGAGACATATCGAGCAGCAGCTCACACTCAGAAAATTAATAACGAGTGCATACGATCAGCTTACTAAGGATGATGCAGAGAACTTAGTCGCTTCTCGGATAAACACACGAATTTCCATACTCAAGGATAACTGGGAACAATTTTCGATAGTAAATAAAGCAATCACGAGCGCGATCACTGAGCTGAACAGTTACGATCGGTTACGTTTACAAAATCATTCTTATTTCGCGGATGATCTATACGTACAAACGCACGAGAGTTATGTCGGGGCGCTTGAAAAAATGAACGCTCTTCTAGATCGAGATCGAGATCGAGAAAGCATCCCAGGAGCGTCGTCATCTGTTCAATCGATACCTTTACCATCTTCGAATATCAATACGTTTTATCAACAAGCTCGCTTGCCGCGTATCGATTTACCGAAATTTAATGGATCTCCGGCTGATTGGTTGTCATTTAAAGATTTATTTAGTTCGTTAGTTTTGGAAAATAGAACTATTTCGCCCGTCGAAAAACTACAATATCTAAAGACTAGCTTAATCGGTACAGCCGCGCACTTATTGAAAAATACGAAGCTCACAGCGAATAATTTTCAAAAAGCATGGGAATCTTTGATTTCCTTTTACGAAAACAAGAGACTACTAGTCGATGCCGCGTTGAGTTCATTACTGTCACTTAAACGTATAAACAAGGAATCAGCAAGCGAGATAGAACACTTGTATACCTCGATTACGGAGATATATCGCACTCTAGAAACACTCGATAGGCCGGTGTCCACCTGGGATGATTTTCTCGTTTACATCGCGGTTCAACGGCTCGACGCAGAATCAGCAAAAGTTTGGGGGAGCCAATTAGGTTGCTCAAAAGAACCGCCGACGTGGGTTCAGTTCAGTGAGTTCCTTGTAACACGAATGTTATCATTGCAAGCATATGAGAAAACACGCGCTGGAAAGGCCGTCTCGCAACCACAGAACTCATACAAATCACACTTTCAAGGCAAGTCGAAGGACGGTAACGATAAGTCATGTGCAATATGCTCGGAAAGTCATTACACTTCGACTTGTTCTCAGTATGTCTCGAAATTAGTTCCTCAAAGAAAAGCGCTTGTCATCAAACATGGATTGTGCTTCAATTGCCTGGGAGCGCATAAGTTGAATAACTGTCGTTCAACGAAACGTTGCAAAAAATGCGCTCGTAAACACCACTCTACTTTACATCAAGAAAATTCGAATTCAGACAATAAAGCATCCACCTCGAAGACGGAAACTCAAACGGAGAATAAAGCTACGCCTTCAGAGAAAACCGTTTTATTGTCAATGCCTGAAACTCCGAAGGCCTATTGCGTTCTCTTGGCTACCGCATTGGTTATCATTGTGACGGATAACGGCAATAAAACGAGAGTTAGAGCCCTTATTGATCAAGGGTCGGAGATCTCAATAATAACGGAACGAGTCGCTCAACGACTACGACTTCCTCGACGGAGTTCTTGTGTTCCGCTAATTGGCATAGGAGCTTCAATGGCCCACAAAACCCACGGGCGGACCTCATTCACGTTAAAACCGCATTTTGATTCTTCTTTCCATTGTTCTGTTTCAGCTCACATATTGCCAAAAATAACATCAACGATTCCTTATACCTCAGTTCAAAACCATTCGTGGCCGCATTTAACAGGATTACAGTTAGCGGATCCGGATTATTGCAAACCAGGTTCGATCGACCTCTTGTTGGGTGCAGATATTTACGGTCAACTTATCGAGGAAGGAATTGTTAAAGGAATGGCAAACACTCCCATAGCTCAGAGCACAAAATTAGGATGGATTGTATCCGGTCCTACCGGCAGGCGTCCCTCGCCACACAATGTAAGAAGTTTCCACGTATCCATCGACGACAACCTTTTGAGTTATTGCATCGATTCTGGGAGCTAGAGGAAGTTCCCTCGTGCAAAACAGCACAACTAACGAAGGAGGAAGCCGAATGTGAGGCTCAGTTTAAATCCACTCATACACGAGATGAACAAGGGAGGTATGTAGTAAAACTGCCATTTAAACATTCACCCGAGAAACTCGGCGATTCTCGTATTAAAGCAGTAAGGCTTATTCAGAAATTACAGAATCGATTTGAGTCTAACAGCTCCTTAGCTCGACAATATTCAGAGTTCATTGCAGAATACAAACGTTTGAACCATATGCAGTTGGTGAGTGATGATCGAGTCGAACCACACCCTGTGTATTACCTCCCGCATCATGGGGTTTTGCGCGAACAAAGTCTCACAACAAAACTAAGAGTCGTTTTTAACGCTTCGAGTCCAACTTCAACTGGAGTTTCACTGAACGATTTGCTACATACCGGACAAAAGTTACAAAGAGATTTATTCGACGTACTGATTTGGCTTAGGAGTTTTAGATACGTGTTCTCCACTGATGTGGAAAAAATGTTCCGGCAGATTAATGTAAGCCAAGACGATTGGAAATTTCAGCGTATCTTATGGATTGACAATGACAATCACCTTCGAACTTACCAACTGACTACGGTAACATATGGACTAGCGTGCGCACCTTATTTGGCACTACGCACTTTCCTACAGTTAATCGAGGATGAAGGAAAAAATTATCCGTTAGCTATTGAACCCCTTACGCGAGGAAGGTACGTAGACGACATTTTTGGAGGGTCGGATTCTATTGAGCAAGCAAAAGAAACTGTAAGACAACTTAATCAACTTTGCATGGCGGGCGGCTTCCGATTACAAAAGTGGAGTAGCAATAACCCGCTGATTCTCGACCCCGTCTCAACGAACGATCCCGTTAACATAATATCTCTTAATTCACACGAAGACATTATTCACGCTCTAGGATTATCTTGGAATCCACATGAAGACAGCTTTCACTTTACTTTGAAACTCCCGCATACAGATATCATTACGAAACGGAAAATATTGTCTATGATTGCTAAATTATTTGATCCGCTAGGACTTCTCTCGCCCGTAACAGTTAAAGCGAAAATTCTTCTTCAAGAAATTTGGACCTTGAAATTAGAGTGGGACGAAGCCTTGCCCGACAGTGTAGCAGCCGATTGGATTCACTTCGTCAACACGTTGAAGGATTTACCTGACCTGACATTTCCGAGATGGATCGGAATAAGCCACGAGAATCAATTACAGCTTCACGGGTTTTGTGATGCGTCACAGAAAGCTATGGCAGCTGTGATATATATTCGAGCATTAAGTAAAACTGGGGAAGTCTCCGTTCGTCTTGTTACTTCGAAGACTAAAGTGGCACCATTGAAAAGAATAACCATTCCCCGATTGGAATTATGTAGCGCAGTAATACTTGCTAAATTAGTAACGCATGTGGTGAGCGTTCTAGATATCAAGAACCTACCGATCATTCTATGGACCGATTCGTCGATTACATGCTCATGGCTTAATGGTCATCCATCGAGATGGAAGGAATTCATTCAAAATCGCGTGAGTTTTATACAGGAGACCATTCCTAGAGCATCTTGGAATTTCATTCCGGGCAACGAAAATCCGGCAGATTTAGCCACCCGGGGTTTAACGCCGACTCAATTGTCAGAAAGCACAGCCTGGTGGTCCGGACCATCATGGCTATCGGAGCCACTTGAAAGATGGCCAAGAGCCAACCCTTCACGTCCACCTAACGAGCATATGGAAGAGCGTGTTGCGAAAATCTCTAACGTTATAGTTCCCCCTTGTCCGTTGTGGGATCTTGTTGATAGATACTCAAGTCTGACGAAATTGTATCGTATTACGGCGGTATGTAAACGAGTCGTCGCTCGTATGAGAAAACCACCAGGGTCTTCACTCACTCAACCGTTAACCGCTGCTGAGTTAGAAGCATCGAAACTTTTCTGGGTCCAAGCAGTTCAACGATCTTTCTTTAACAAGGAGCTACAGCTAATCTCTAATGGTCAAGCCCTACCGAAATCGCATTTTCTTTCTCGTCTCACGCCTTTTACAGATCCATCAGGAACTTTACGAGTGGGAGGACGACTGCAACATTCTCATCTTTCAAATTCGGAAAAACATCCGATGATCCTCCCAAAGGAATCATCGTTCACGTCACTGGTTATTGCCGACGCTCACTTAAAAACGTTACATGGCGGCACTCAGGTAACGATATCATTGATACGAAACGATTACTGGATTTTAGGAGGCAGACACCCAGTCCGAGCTTTCATCCTGAAATGTGTTAAATGCGCGAGATATCGGCAGAAACGCGCGCAACAACTGATGGGTCAACTTCCATCGGAACGGGTTACACCGGCTCGACCCTTCACTAATTCTGGGGTTGATTACGCCGGACCGTTTGCAATTAAAACCTGGAAAGGCAAGAATGCTCGCACCTACAAAGGCTATATAGCCTTATTTGTATGCTTTGCCACGTCTGCGGTACATCTAGAGATCGTTACGGACTACACGACAGATGCCTTCATTGCGGCATATAAACGTTTCACCGCCAGACGAGGGATATGCAGAACGCTCACAAGTGACTGTGGAACAAATCTGAAGGGAGCTGACCACGAGTTACAGAAGCTCTTTTCATCTTCGACACAGGAATCCAAGCTTCTGGCCACCTTACTTGCTAACGATGGGACGGAATGGAGATTTAACCCCCCCGCGGCCCCTCATTTCGGGGGAAAGTGGGAGGCAGGGGTTAAGTCTGTTAAATATCACCTACGCAGATCAATGGGAGAAACACTCTTGACGTATGAAGAGATGTCGACGCTGGTGACACAAATCGAAGCCGTGCTTAATTCCAGACCGTTAAGCTCGCTCACGGACGATCCGGATGACCTTAGCGTTTTAACGCCCGGTCATTTTCTTATGGGCTGTGCACCGGCGGTAGTGCCGGAACCATCACTTGAAACTGTCCAACCTTCTCACTTATCGAGGTGGCAGTTAGTTAGACAGAAGTTGGACTGCTTCTGGAACAAATGGGCTAAGGAATGCCTTCAGCGACATTATGCCATGTATAAATGGAACAAGGTGACACCTTCGCTAAAGATCGGTTCAATGGTTCTAGTGGTTGACGAGCGGTACCCCCCTGCAAAATGGCCATTAGGAAGAGTCATACAGACGCATCAAGGAAGCGATGGGTTGATCAGAGTGGTTACCATTCGTACACAGACCACGACTCTTAAGCGACCTATAACCAAGGTCTGTCCTTTGCCTGTTTCACAAGACACATTATAAGTTCGTTAACATAATTAACGAAGGCGGGCGGTATGTTTGAAATTGCCGCGCCGTTCTCATTCGCGCGTAACTAGACGCTCTCGGCTGAGAGCGCTCTCCACGCTTCGGGACCATAGGGAGTTTTCCCACAAGCCTTTTTCCCTCTCTACCTTTTTTCTCTTCCGGAAGGCCGGAAGGAAGGGCCTGCACTGTCCTTTCCTTCTCGAGCCTTGGACGTGATCGGACGCAACCGACTGTTTTCCTTAGACCAAAGAGACTAACACAAAGCGACCCAGGAGGCCCACGGAGGAAAGTCCTTTCCTTTCTCAGCAGGGTGCAATCGCACGTTTCGAGCCATCAGGCGATTTTGCGAATATAGGCCGCTCAAGGCGGTTCTCAGTAAAAAGGTAACATAGGCCGCAAACGGCGGTTCTCGTGCTAGCGTGCACATAGGCCGCATACAGCGGTTCTCATACAGAGGCTCAAAGGAGCTGTTTCATTGTTATATAGGCCCACGTGGCAGACTGTATTCTCGTTTACATAGAGTTTTATAACTTGCATTTTCAATTCTCAGTATCGATTATCGTTAGTTGAAGAATACAATTCTCGGCTTTAACCAAGATACATTGTTAAATAGAAAGTTACATGATTGTTACTGAGTCGAATAACTATTCATTAAGTATGGTTTATTCTGTGATCTATGAGTT
>CAKMUF010000213.1:0-56135 GCA_928718305.1 Tetramorium bicarinatum | reverse complement strand
CAGCGATGGGTGTTAATTCTTTTCATACTACTGAGACCCGAGGGCACACAGTAGTCGATAACTCACTGAATCTTGATACTTCATTGAATCCTGTTGGTTCATTGAATCCTGAAATCCCCTTTAGCTTTAATATAGATAACGTTAAGGACGAGCTTAACGTTAGTCTGGGAGAAACCACTGTTAGTTATAATATAGATAATATCAAGAAGGAGCTTGATGTTAGTCTGGGAGAAACTGTTAGTCTTAATATAGATAACGTTGGGAATGAGCTTAACGTTAGTCTTGGAGATACTGTTAGTTTTAAGAATATAGATAATATCGAGAAGGAGCTCGGTATTAGTCTTGGAGATGCCCCTGTTACTTTTAATAATAATACTATAGATAATGTCAAGGAAGAGCTTGATGTTAGTCTGGGAGATGTTACTAATAATATTATAGATAACGTTGAGAAGGAGCTTGACGTTAGTCTTGGAGGTCCTTTTACTAGTATATTTAGCTATATAGATAATATCAAAATGGAGTTTGATATTAGTCTTGGAGATTCCCCTGCTAATTTTGATAATCCTATATATTTTCATGATTTATTTGAACACGATCGGAGTAATCGCGTACAAACCATTTTTCAATTATTACGACTCGAACATTTGAACTCTGAAGAAGCTGATAATGTTCGATCTTTGATACAAAATCACTACGATAGATTTCATCTTCCTGGTGATCATCTAGAAGCAACGAACGCCACAGATCATTCTATTCCTACGGTCGATGAAAGACCTATTCACACTAAGCAGTATAGATTTCCTCCAATTCACAAAGAAGAAATAGATCGACAAGTTTGTGATCTATTATCTAATGATCTAATTGAGCAGTCCACTTCACCATATAATTCTCCATTGTGGATCGTTCCCAAGAAACCAGATTCTCATGGAAACAAACGATGGCGTATGGTCATTGACTATCGTCTACTTAATGAAAAAACAATAGGCGATGCCTATCCACTTCCAAATATTACTGACATTCTAGACCAATTAGGTTCTGCCAAATATTTCTCTATCCTAGATCTTGCTTCCGGATTTCATCAAATTCCCATGTCAAGTAAAGATGCTCATAAAACTGCTTTCTCGACTCCCTATGGTCATTATCAATTCAAACGTATGCCTTTCGGTTTAAAAAATGCTCCCGCGACTTTTCAAAGATTAATGGATAATGTTTTATCGGGATTACAAGGTAACGAACTTTTTGTCTATATGGATGATATAGTCATCTACGCGAAATCATTAAGAGAGCATGAAATAAAATTTAATCGATTGATGCAACGTTTACGAAACGCAAATTTAAAACTACAGCCTGACAAATGTGAATTTTTGCGACGCGAAGTCATGTACCTCGGTCATATAATCGGAGCAAACGGAGTTAGACCCGATCCTGGTAAAATAAAAGCCATAATGGACTTCCCTACTCCTAAATCTCCTAAGAATATAAAACAATTTCTAGGTCTCGCTGGTTATTACCGACGATTCATTCCCAATTTCTCAAGAACCGCCAAACCACTTACTGACTTGCTTAAGAAAGACGTTCAATTTTTGTGGCGAGAAAATCAGATAGATGCATTCACTTCTTTAAAATTATCTCTATGTTCTAATCCTATACTTCAATATCCTGACTTTACCAAGCCTTTTGTCCTTACGACTGACGCATCTGGTTATGCTGTCGGCGGAGTGCTTAGTCAAGGTCCTATAGGTAAAGACTTACCTATCGCTTTTACTTCTCGCATATTAAATTCAGCCGAACAAAATTATTCAACAATAGAGAAAGAATGTTTAGCTATTGTTTACTGCGTTAATCATTTTAGACCGTACCTGTATGGACGGATGTTCACAATTGTCACAGATCACAAGCCTCTTGTTTGGTTACATTCTATTAAAGATCCCTCTTCAAGATTATGGAAATGGCGTACTAAACTAGCAGAATATGATTACGAAATTAAATACAAAAAAGGAACTTTAAACAATAATGCAGATGCATTATCTAGAAATCCTCCGGAAAATTTTGTACTACCTTTGTTGGATGCTGAAGGCAATAGCTCATCCGACGAATCTATATTTTCAGCAAGACCTACCAATCGTGCATTAGTACCTTGTAATAATGACGATTATATAGAAATGGCCCCTTTACGAAGTTCAAGTAGAGTAACTATCGAAGAAATTCACGATTCGCTTGGAGACGAATATGTGACAAGTGATGATTCAGATGAAGAAATTGAAGAACATTATCAAGAGCTGATAGCTCCTACTTCAGTATCATACGAACGACCCCCTAACATTCCAGACGAGATTCAATTACCCGAAATAATCGTTAGAGAAACCCGCGAAAATTTATTAAACCGTAAAGACAATCATGTTATATTTGTTTACCTAAACGGAACTCCATTTGATGAAGGTGCAAAACTATATTCTAAAGCCGGTTTATTACCACAATACAATAATCTTAGTTACGAAAGAGCAAACGTAACGTCAATTAAATCAAAAACTCTTATAACGATCCCTGTCAAATATAATAATTATACTTTACTAGAATCTCGAACTTTGAAAAATTGTTTACGGTCATTATTAGATGTCGTAACGGAATTACAACTCTCTTCTTTTAGTATCAGTAAAACCGATCGTTTCGATGACATACCATGGTCGTATATTATCAAGCAAATAACCAGATATCTCGATGGTACAAATTGCCTCGTGACAGTATGTAAAAATTTAATAAGAACGCCAGAAGAAAATGAGCGCGAAGCTTTAATTATCGAAAATCATGCCTCAGCTTATGGTGGTCATAAAGGTGTAACGAAAACGTACAATCGATTAAGACCACATTATTTTTGGAATACTATGAAAAAAGATATACAAGATTTTATTCAAAGGTGCAAACAGTGCCAATTAAAGAAATTAACGCGAGTAAAAACAAAACAGCCAATGATTATTACTGATACTCCTGGCGCAGCTTTTGATAAATTATCTTTAGATATTATGGGACCTCTTCCCATAACGATAACGGGAAATCAATATATTTTAACTATGCAAGATTTATTAACAAAATATTCTATTGCTGTTCCATTAAGGGAAGCAACTTCGATGTCCATAGCCGATGCATTTATGAAAAATTTCATATGCATATACGGAACCCCTAAAGCTATCCTCACAGATCAAGGCACTAACTTTCTATCAGCACTCATGCGTACTCTTACCAGGAAATTTAATATTCAACATTTTAAAACCACCGCGTATCATCCACAGTCTAACGGCTCGTTGGAAAGATCACATCATGTATTAATGGAATACCTGAAAACTCAGGTTGACAAAGAAGATAATTGGGATGAATATATAGCAATGGCTATGTTCTCTTATAATACAAGTGTGCATGAAGGCACTAAATTCTCACCATATGAATTAGTTTTCGGGAAATTAGCTCGATTACCCTCTGCATTTATTCCTTTAGAAGAAAATCTAGAACCTACTTATCAAGATTATATTACAAACTTATTTAACAAATTATATGATACACAGGCAGAAGCTCGTCAAAATCTCATAAGATCAAAAGAAATCAGTAAACGATATTACGATAGACATATCAATCCTCGAGAATTTCGAGTTGGCATGTTCGCATATTTATTAAAAGAACCGCGGAAAGGTAAATTCACAGATCAATACACAGGACCATTCGAAATAATTGAAGTATTACCCTGTAATAATGTTCAAATTCTTGTGGGCAATAAATTACGAAAAGTCCACATCGATAAGTTAAAATTATCCCACGTGGATCCAGGATGACAAATAACATAATTTTTTCTGGTTACAGATGCTTTGGCACCGTCAACGTATTCGCCCCGGCATACGTAGGGCCATACCCTCTACTAATTCTGATCATCTACATTTCATTTACTGCATACAACTCATAGGTTATCGTGAAAGAGAGGACAACAATTGCCTTTGTTCTTCTTGCTACGATCAGATTCGAAATCCCGTGAGGAAAAATCAATACGAACTAACTATCTCACATGTTGCTATTTTCGGACTTGAATACGACGAACTATACTGTGTCAAGTGTCAAACTTCCCTTGTGAAAACAAGACCAATTCGACAGTGTGATCCATGTATCTTTGAAGTTCAACGATTCTTAACTTGGATTGACGAACGAGGACGAAATTTAGAAGAATACCAGTTTCCTATATATATTCATGTTGTTGGTGAATTTCATTAGCAAACCCTCTTTCAAACAATTTTGAAATGGTACCCACAGACGATATTAAGTGCATATGCTTTACGGGAATTTTCCATAAAGTGTATCTTCGTTACTACTGCAGACATTGCTATAGCCAGCCCGTTTGCCGTTTCCCAGGGCCCGACCCTAGTTGCCAATTAGGAAGACTCGACGTACACCACAGTTTCGTGTATGGACCCTTTGAAGAACATTCTTGTGCTTCTTGCGGGGCTAGACTAACTATTAGTCGAACCATTGCCCAATGTGCTGCCTGTACTGAAAACTATAACCGTTTTTATGCCTCATTGAGCGCCCAGAGCATGCCGCTCAGTAACTCTGAATTTGCCTATGATTTATTTGATGGTACTCTATTATATTTCAAGCGTCGAACATAAAAGGCAGCATGGCCCCAAATGATCCTGTTAAATGTGTATGCTTTGTTGGATACTTCCACAGACTATATCAGCATTATTATTGTGAATGGTGTACTAATGAATCAGTTTGTCAATTCCCTGCATCTGACCCCGTTTACTTAGCCGAAAGATTAGACGCATACCACCGCTTTGTGTGTGGTCCTTTTGATGAATATTATTGTGCCTCATGTAGAACAAATTTAGTTATCAGTCGACCCATAAGTCAGTGTCCAGTTTGCACGGACAAGTACGATCAATTCGTAGCTTCATCCAATATTCGAGGCATATCACTTGAAAACGCCCATTATGCTTATTGCTTATGCGATAATGTACTACTATATTTTAAGCGGCTAACGTAACAAACAATATGATTCCAATATCATTGCCTAATTCAATGAAAGGCATCAATTATCTTAATCATTAATTGCACTAATTTCAAACTAACTCTTTCGCTTATATTAATTATCAATATTATTATTACTCGAATAAAATTATCAACATTATTTACTCGAATCTATATAATCTTGCCATTTATTATATCATATACGTATATATTTGCTATATTACTACTTTATACTTTAGAGTTATTCAATCTTATATTCTATATTTTAATATTACAACAAACTCGTGATTCCATTAAGAGAAACCTACTAGATATTATTGATTGACGAAGGACGCGGACAAAATTTTATAACCGCGCATAGCTAACTATAACATTTATCTTCCTATATTATACTCACATATAGTTATATACTACAAAATCTTATAAAAAAGAAAAAACAAACGAGTAATCTAAAATAATTATACGTACGTTATCGATTATTGTATAACACGCATATTTACTTATTATTATTATTATTACATTATAATCATTATATTATAATCAAGATGTGTCCGAACACCAAATATCAATATCAACCACATGTTATGGTAACGAATCATCCACAGCTCCTCAATGCAAGATGCATTCGCGCAATGAGTTATCAGAATCAATATATAAGTATTTGTTTAACGTGTTTTGAAAATGCAAATAAACCTAAAATGTTAAAACCTACCTTATTTCACGGACTTAGAGATTCACGTACTGCACCCATATCTCTTGCTCCCGTAAGAATGATCCCGTGTGATCTTTGCGGAGAAAGTTTCGTTAAAGAAAGAAGAGCTTTGGATTGTTCAGAATGTTTCGCTGCGTACTTTAAAATTGTAGCCAAAATTCGAAGATTAGAATATGATCCCCGAAATATTACTAGATTCTTTTATGATATTCTTCGAGATGATATGATACTATTATTCATACAAACACCCGATATATTACCGAATGTCGATCTTGTCGATCCGATGGATCGCTTAAACTTAGAATAAGAAATTATTAATATTGTATTAGTATCATAGACTTATCCATTATATGCTTACAGATCAAGATGTTATCGTACTTACTGATGATACTGTCAATACAAAATGTAAATGCCTTAATTGGATTCGATTGTGGTGGGCGACACCTAAATATTACTGCCGTGTCATTACTCGACGTCGGCGAGTGCAATCTGAATTACCCTCGTCCGAATAGTACGGAGGTATCTATACAACTCTTACAACTCTCGGACTACAGTCATACTGAAGTCATACAATGCAAAGTGGAAATATCGAGAACCATATATCATTGTGGGATGCATTCCCACGTATCCATCGTTCAAAATGGGAAGATGGATTACGTTCACGAAACTGGATACACTGTGTGCCTGCGGATGTTTCAAGATGGAACACTTTCGTTGGGACCAGGCGTTTATCTCACTGGATTAAAAGCCAATCAAACCAGCTATCGCAGCTTTACTTTAGCTGGACGCGCGCAATCAGATGGAACCTGTAAGGGCACTCAATATTCGGACCCTTACGGAACATGGGACGACGTAGTAGTCCAAGCCAGCGCAAGAATTATGTTGAAATCTGCCTTCGTTCCGGTACAACTCAACTCCGGTAAAATCAAATTACATTCCGGAGCAGTTTGCACCTTATCAGATAGTTTTTGTCTCGATCCTGATGACGGCTACTCTTATTGGAAACCTATGCCAGTGTCGTCATGCAGCTTTAATCAATACGATGTTCTTTACGAAGGACCCGCAAAGAAAATCACGACGGAAACAGATAACCTAGTATCACCCGTTGTCTATAGTCTTATTACTCAAGATATCACTTTCGCTTTAACCAGCACCAGAGAACAACCGCTGTGTGGATACACCTTACTCCGCACAGAGCATCCTAAACTTTTTATTCTGGAGATAAAGAAGGGAGACACTTTCGCTAAACGAGGAACCATTCCCATCCATAATCTGGATATCTTTACATATATGAATTCTAAATTTGTTTATGTGGAAAAACACGTTCGTAGTCAGATGACGTCGTTATATTACAATGTTATGAAACAAAAATGCGAATTGGAAAGACAAGTCTTGACCAATGCTCTGTCTTTTGCAACCTTACAACCAGACGAGTTTGCTTACAGGCTAATGAAAGGCCCAGGCTATATGGCAGTAACAACCGGAGAAGCTGTCCATGTTATTAAATGTATACCCGTCGAAGCAGCCTTAAGAAGAACCGACGAATGTTATTCCGAACTTCCAGTAACAGTGCGCAATGATTCACTGTTTCTAACTCCAAAATCAAGAATCCTCACTAAATTTGGAAATGAACGAGAATGTAGCAGCGAATTACCCACTCTATATCGTGTCGAAAGTACATGGATTCAATTTACTCCTAAACCGCAAGTATTGCAGTTACCTCCACAACAACTACAACCAATGATTAGCCTCTCGTGGAATTATACAACTCCCGGAGCCCTGGCTATCAGTGGAATCTATTCCGAAAAGGACATCGAGAAGTTGAGAGACCACATCATGTTTCCTGCAGAGAAACCAGCTTTACTCAACGAAGTCGCTCGCAGACTCAGCGGCCAAGCCATCCATCCTAACACTGTCTCTGTTTATAATTTATTAGATGAGCAAACTCTAAACAAGATCGCTGAAACTACCGCCTCACGTGTGTGGAAAGGATTCATAAATTTTGGATCCGCTACCGCCGGAGTCATGGGAATTTTCATCATTATTCGGCTCATAAAAGCCACTATCGATACTGTAATCCATGGATACGCCCTACATACAGTATACGGGTGTAGTCTCCATTTGTTGGGAGCAATATGGAGCTCCTTGACGCATCTCCTGCTTCATCTTGCTAGAGGACCACCAAAGAAAAGAGATGAGCAAACAACCACCAGCTTTGAATTCCTTCATGCTCATGCTGCACCAACAGTTTCACCAAACAACGCGGCCATCACCTTGTTGCCATCTGCTCCTGCTGGAGGTCCTTCCGCTGAGATTCCTGTCAACGTAGCTGAATCATCACAGAACGTAAATACTACCAAATCTCATACTCACCCTTACCCATCTTTGGAAGAACATTTCCTTATCAATAAGAAATGTGAACAAATCCCTACGAAAACATCGGGATTCGTTCAAAATTAGGGGGGAGGTGTTACGTCCCGACAAAATTTCGCTTTTCTTAAACTATATTCTTTAATCTCGAATTCCAATTTTGGCCTAACTGAAAAATAAAAATAAAAATTATATAATATAAAATAAAATAAAATAAGAATTATATATTGTTACTGATTGTAAGTCATACTATTGCAATCTCACATAAAGCAAATAACGCTTAATTCAAGTAACGCTAAGTTTGAATCCATATTTTGGATTATTATTATTATTATTATTATTATTATTATTATCACTGTTATCTCTATTACTATTATTACTATTACTAAGCATGGAAATTTCGTTTAAATATTATCACTTACCAAGGTTCGTATAAATGCCTTAAGCATTAATAATAATCAAGCTAATACTATCGTTCTTTTATTATTCTTTAATGACACTATCGAGAGTGAATATAATAGCACTCTTAATATTAATTATTACACACATATTAATCAATACTATTTTTATCGCAACCAACAAGTTATCGCTACTACCATTATTATTATCGTTTTATTATTTCTAATATAATATTAATTATCGTTCTCTTATTCCTTATAATATTCTTACACGACGCAAAATATATTAATGCGTTATATTGATATAATCATTATAGTTATTAGTATTGCATGCTATATTCAAAAAGTGTTGATGATATATTGTTAAAGAAATCGGATTGGCAAACAATAATTTTAAAATTCTAAGTTTTATTTAATATATTAAGTTAAATTCTTTCATTAAAATATCAAAAATTTATTGGCATAACTTCAAAGGATTATGTTAAACCAATCAAATTCATCCGAATTCTTTCTTAGCAAAAATTGACATTTTGGATACGAGAACTTAGAAATTAGTTAACCGACAAGTATCAAACTGCGTGGTTACATTATATATCAAAAGTCAAGTCTAACGCAAAAAACCCCATATCTCTACGACCAACCGTTTTCCTTGTACGGCCATCAGCCAATAGGAAACGAGCAGGCTTTAAACCCTCAAAATTAAGTTCAATTCTCTCCAAATTGAAGGAAAACTTTATTTGTACCCCAGGGAACACGAAAATATTAGTTTAAACATCCTAGGAAAAACAAAATGGCGGACCATAAAAGTCAACGAAACATTTCCAAAAAATTATAAATTATGTCTTACGCCCTAAAGAACAAGTATACCAAATTTCAGTTGAAAATCTTCAAAATTGAATTTAATAAAAATTATAAACCGAAACGTTCTCTGATTGGTCGGAGGTTCTGAACAGACCTTAACCTACCTTTATAGAGTCCGTATGTAAAATCTCAAGTCGATATTCCAATCTATATGAAAATCAAAAATGGCGGACCCGAAATTTAAATGTGGTCCGATTGGGCTGAAACTCGGTATACACCTAGATTAGAATCTCCCGAATCCAAAAATCAAAATTTTATCTCTCTACCTATAACCGTTTCCGAAATATTAACAATTCAAAATTTTTCACTACTTTCGCGCATTTACTCTCTAAGACGTTCTGAATGCTATGCAAGTTACCCTGCTTCGATATCTCAACGCGTTCACTAGTTATACACGTTCAAAGTTTAATTTATTTAAATAATTATTAATAGCAGGTTAACAAAGGGCCCCACATACTTGTAATACGGCCCTGAATATTATTAAAAATTATAAAAATTATTTAACATATATAAACAACTACATTGACTATTAAAAATTATTAATTGTTGTTAACAAATTGCTAATTAACAATATCGCGCATTGCAAAATTCCATTTTTCGATATATAACATTAACAATAATCCATTTACCAAATTTCAGATCGCTAAGCCTTTTCGTTTAAAAGTTATTAATTATTAAAGAATAAAATTTCGGCAATGAGTTAGAAGGAGATAGTTTAATAGAGGACCACGTCCCCATATGCTTTACAATGTATAAGAGAGAGATAGTTTAATAAGGACCGTTCGTACTCTCATATGTGTAAGAGCGAGATAGTTTAATACAGGACCACCTTTTACAATGTGTAAGAGAAGGATAGTTTAATACAGCATTACATCCCGTTATACCTCTTACTATGCGTTAGAAAGAGATAGTTTAATACCGTCGTAATTATAAGACCTATATATAATTTAAAATATTAAGTAAAATTGTTTTCGACTACATTTGGAGATTCTGAAAAGAGCCAATGGTTAGCTGAAGCGAGAGCGCAACTAACTATATCATCAAAATTATTGAGATCACTAAACTTTCATTTTTATTAACAATTCAAATTTCACAATGTCAAATGAAGGTCAAAATTACATTTATCATTATTAAAAATAGAAGGAATGAATATTTATTACTTTGGAAAGGTTTAATCAAAAGTAAAAGTAAGAGCGCAAGCAATCACATAATTAATATTAGTTAAAATCTTTTATTTTATTTTACAAGAAATAATTAACTTACAATAAAACTCACATACATTAATTGTCATTAAAACTCAGTAATTACATATTAATAAATTTAAAGAATAACTATTCTATTCGCCAGGTGTGAGCGCACATGAATAGTAATATTAAATGTAATAATATTCAGCAGTTGTAATTGTATTAATTAATTAAAACTTTACTTTGGCAAGCATTTGACATACATGTATTACATACACACATATGTATATATGTGTGAGAGCATTTAAAATTTATAAATCTAATTTAAAATTCACACAATAGAGCTACAACTTTCAAATTAAATTCACTAATAACTCTATCAGGAGCGCACCTCTTCATGGTCTCCAAAAGTTCCTGCAACAAATATTGTTATTATAATTAATTATCGAAATATTGTCGAGGTCAAGCGTTAATAATTAAAGTAAAATGAAAATCGTTATTAAAATCACGATATATATATATATATATATATTCATCAATGATCGAGAGATGACCAAACAATTAAATGTGAAACGTAAAGTAAATTAACCATTGAATAATTAACTAATAATATTAATAAAACTTTTCTTTTAAGTCCCTCAATCAAGGATATAATGAATATTCACTATGTAATGTAACAATAAGAGAACATAAAATTTACAATTCTCAAATAAATTCAAATTCTCCTGGAAGAGGAAAAATTTCTGAACAAAAGATCTCTTATAAAAATATTTTTACAAGTAACCGTTCTCTTATTATTACAAAAGAAAAAGAAGATTTTCGATTGAATATTATATTCGTATTAAGCATCTTACAAAATCATAGCGGCATTGTCGCAAAGGGAGAATCCGTTCCACTCCCCGCGGCCTACAAGCTCACTGTCGTTCCACACCCCGCGGCCTACAAGCTCATAGTATAAGAAGGCGCAAAATTCCGGAGCGCGCCGCATTTGCTAATTATTTCTGAGAGTGCATTCTGTCGCATTTGCTAATTATTTCTGAGAGTGCATTCTGTCGCATTTGCTATTAGATTCTGTGCGCGTAATTTGTAATTTGCATTTTGTGTGCTTGCATTTTTGCTATTAGTTTTCATCTCGTGGTTTTTTTTTATATATATATATATTTGCACTTAGCATCTTGCCCGGAGTTATACTTCCACTCAGGTATACTTCGTCAAAATCAGTTTGCGTATTTTTACTATGGCTAACATTTTGTTATAACATTTGTTCACGTATATTCGCGTCACGATTATTACTTTCTCAACCTCGCGCATTTTAGTTGCGTTCTTTATTTTATTTCTTTAAATTCTATCATTGTGAAAACTCGATCAAGATTCTACATTAATTTTGTATTCAACTGTACCACTGCAGCCTGGAGCATCGAATTTGTAATTCTGGTTCCTGCTCAAAATAAAATATAACTTTGCCGATTCATTTAAGTAAGTATTATTTCTTTCTATTATCATCCCTCAACCGCAGGGCTAACTTTAACTCATCGAAATAAATTTTATTTAATTAATTTGATTTACTGTAGCTACTATATCTATATATACGAGTACCCATATATATAGATATACTGTCAATGTTAAAACTCAAGTTTAGAATCAACTGATTATTCTTAAATATTATTTATCAACAGCCTTTGTAACATCGTTTTAGACATTGTTATTAACTTTTCTTTAATAATTTATAATAATTAACAAGATTATTTCATATAAATATAAAGTTGAGCTTCACATTATCTAAAATCATCTAACAGCATCTATAATTTATAAGAGCTATTTGAGCTTACGAGACCGATCCCTAATCTATTCCTGCATGCCAATATATTATAATACTAACATTTTATAGATTTTAAGACAGTTAATTCAATGATTGTTTTTCCTGTCACCCTTTTCAGCAACCATTCCATTCCGTCTTAATTCGAAAATCAAGTGTTTTATAAGTAAATAATTAATTCAAACAATTTCGGGAGTGAATTCTTTTGCCGATCAGCCAGTGAAGTGATTGTTAATCAAGCCTCTCAGTGATCTCCTTTATGTTGAGTCCTGATAGGATAATACATGCTTTCGTTTAATACAACCATTCACGTGCTGAGTTGACAATCGAATTTTTATACAATTGCGAGATAATTTATCTTATTGTGTGACGGTTGACTCTACGATCGAAGAATATCCCTATGATATTTCCTCATTTCTCGAGAGACTTCCCGTAGATGATACCGCAGTGCTGCGTACTCTTTTCGCCGCTGCTTGTCACACAATAAGTCGTTCGTTTTCTTAATTAAATTCAAGTGTTAAGATTCAATTATTGCAAGTCTATATTATCGCTGACGGCTGACATTTGCGATTCGAAGATCTCCTTAAGAGATTTCTCCAATCTTATCCGAGGTTGGATGACTTAGCCCGGTCGCAAACGATGCCGCAGTGCTGTGTGATCTGAAATGGTTACACTGGTACTGCTTGTCACACGATAATCTTTATTAAGTCTATTCGAAATCGCGGAAATAACTTTTATTCAACTTTACAATCAACTCTGATGATTTGAGGCCCCTATGAGCTTCCTCGGCCGTTCCTGAGCTGAGTGACGTGACGTCTATCTATCATTGTTGGTTGATAAAGAATCATTATAATTAAAATTCCTTTCCTTTTCTTGAAATAAATAAATTATATTATTTTAACCTTTTCCCTTATTCCATCTTTAATGCGTTTTATTTTACTATCATTAACATAGTCTATATATTTACGACCTTAATCGGTAATAGAATTGAACTATATCGCAACAAAACGGACTAGGCTCTATTCAGAGGAGCATACACAAAACCTCGTGACTAATATCTTTAATCCTATACTAATCGCATATAATTGCTTGTTCTTATATAATCATATTTCACACGTTTATATGCGATATGTCGAATTAAAATTATATTATTATTAATTGTTGTGTTAATTTTATTATCCCGAATTACATTCCCGTTCGATCCTCGAAGCGACGATCTTAGCTCTCGGCGTCCCTGGGTATTGCCGGCAAAGCAGGTAGCCCATAAAAAATAGAGAGCGCCTTTCAACTGTCCACCGAGGTAGGGCAGGTGGAAGTATAACGTTGCGGCATAACAGCAGTTCGTAACATTCGCAAGCTTGGTTCAATGCGTTTCCTATCTTGAACTAGTACGTCCTCAGCAGGCCTTGTCATCTCGCTGGCTTGGTTAAATGCGTTTTTTATCTTAGAACAAGTACGTTCTCAGCGGCCGTATTCATTTTGTAGGCTTGGTTCAATGCATTTCTTATCTTTGAGCTAGTACGATCTCAGTGGCCGTTGTCATCTCGCTGGATTGGTTCAATGCTTTTCCTATTTTTGAACTATTACGTCCTCAGCGGCCGTTGTCATCTCGCTGGCTTGGTTCATTGGGTTTCCTATCTTTGAACTAGTACGTTCTCAGTGGCCGTTGTCATCTCGCAGGCTTGGTTCAATGCGTTTCCTATCTTTGAACTAGTACGTCCTCAGCAGCCGTTGTCATTTCGCTGGATTGGTTCAATGCGTTTTCTATCTTTGAAATAGTACGTTCTCAGCGGCCGTTTTCATTTCGCAAGCTTGGTTCAATGCGTTTCCTATCTTGAACTAGTACGTTCTCAGCGGCCGTTGTCATCTCGCAGGCTTGGTTCAATGCGTTTCCTATCTTTGAATTAGTACGTCCTCAGCAGCCGTTGTCATTTCGCTGGATTGGTTCAATGCGTTTCCTATCTTTGAAATAGTACGTTCTCAGCGGCCGTTTTCATTTCGCAAGATTGGTTCAATGCGTTTCTTATCTTTGAACTAGTACGTCCTTAGCAGTTTTTGTCATCTCGCTGGCTTGGTTTAATGCGTTTCCTATGTTTGAACTAGTGCGTTCTCAGTGGCCGTTGTCATCTCGCTGGATTGGTTCAAAGCGTTTCCTATCTTTGAACTAGTACGTCCTTAGCAGTCATTGTCATCTCGCTGGTTTGGTTCAATGCGTTTCCTATGTTTGAACTAGTACGTTCTCAGTGGCCGTTGTCATCTCGCTGGCTTGGTTCAATGCGTTTCTTATCTTTGAGCTAGTACGTTCTCAGCGGCCGTTTTCATTTCGCAAGCTTGGTTCATTGCGTTTCCTATCTTGAACTAGTACGTTCTCAACTGCCGTTGTCATCACGCTGGCTTGATTCAATGCGTTTCCTATCTTTGAACTAGTACGTCCTCAGAGGCCGTTGCCACTTCGCAGGATTTATTCAATGCGTTTCCTAACTTTGAACTAGTACGTCCTCAGCGGTCGTTGCCACATCGCAGGCTTGGTTCAATGCGTTTCCTATCTTTGAACTAGTACGTCCTCAGCGGCTTTTGCCACTTCGCAGGATTTATTCAATGCGTTTCCTAACTTTGAACTAGTACGTAATCAACGGCCGTTGTCATCTCGCAGGCTTGGTACATTGCGTTTCTTATCTTTGAACTAGTACGTTCTCAGAAGTCCTTGTCATTTCGCTGGCTTGGTTAAATGCGTTCACTATCTTTGAAGTAGTACGTTCTCAGCGGCCGTTGTCATCTCGCTGGCTTGGTTCATTGCGTTTCCTAACTTTGAACTAGTACGTTCACAGCGGCCGTTTTCATTTCGCAAGCTTGGTTCATTGCGTTTCCTATCTTGAACTAGTACGTTTTCAGCGGCCGTTTTCATTTCGCAAGCTTGGTTCAATGCGTTTCCCATCTTGAACTAGTACGTTCTCAGCAGTCCTTGTCATCACGCTGGCTTGGTTAAATGCGTTTCCTATCTTAGAACAAGTACGTTCTCAGCGGCCGTATTCATTTTGTAAGCTTGGTTCAATGCGTTTCTTATCTTTGAGCTAGTACGTTCTCAGTGGCCGTTTTCATTTCGCAAGATTGGTTCAATGCGTTTCCTATCTTTGAACTAGTACGTCCTTAGCAGTCCTTGTCATCTCGCTGGCTTGGTTCAATGCGTTTCCTATGTTTGAACTAGTACGTTCTCAGTGGCCGTTGTCATCTCGCTGGATTGGTTTAATGCGTTTCCTATTTTTGAACTAATACGTCCTTAGCAGCCCTTGTCATTTCGCTGGCTTGGTTCAATGCGTTCACTATCTTTGAACTAGTACGTTCTCAGCGGCCGTTGTCATCTCGCTGGCTTGGTTCATTGCGTTTCCTATCTTTGAACTAGTACGTTCACAGCGGCCGTTTTCATTTCGCAATCTTGGTTCAATGCGTTTCCTATCTTGAACTAGTACGTTCTCAGCGGCCGTTGTCATCTCGCAGGCTTGGTTCAATGCGTGCACTATCTTTGAACTAGTACGTTCTCAGTGGCCGTTGTCATCTCGCTGGATTGGTTCATTGCGTTTCCTATCTCTGAACTAGTACGTTCTCAGTGGCCGTTGTCATCTCGCTGGATTGGTTCAATGCGTTTCCTATTTTTGAACTATTACGTCCTCAGCGGCCGTTGTCATTTCGCTGGCTTGGTTCAATGCGTTTCCTATCTTTGAACTAGTACGTTCTCAGTTGCCGTTGTCATCTCGCTGGATTGGTTCAATGCGTTTCCTATGTTTGAACTAGTACGTTCTCAGCGGCCGTTGTCATCTCGCTGGCTTGGTTCATTGCGTTTCCTACCTTTGAACTAGTACGTTCACAGCGGCCGTTTTCATTTCGCAAGCTTGGTTCATTGCGTTTCCTATTTTGAACTAGTACGTTCTCAGCGGCCGTTTTCATTTCGCAAGATTGGTTCAATGCGTTTCCTATCTTTGAACTAGTACGTCCTTAGCAGTCATTGTCATCTCGCTGGCTTGGTTCAATGCGTTTCCTATGTTTGAACTAGTACGTTCTCAGTGGCCGTTGTCATCTCGCAGGCTTGGTTCAATGCGTTTCTTATCTTTGAGCTAGTACGTTCTCAGCGGCCGTTTTCATTTCGCAAGCTTGGTTCATTGAGTTTCCTATCTTGAACTAGTACGTCCTCAGCGGCCCTTGTCATCTCGCTGGCTTGGTTCAATGCGTTTCCTATCTTTGAACTAGTACGTTCTCAGCGGCCGTTGTCATCTCGCAGGCTTGGTTCAATGCGTGCACTATCTTTGAACTAGAACATTCTCAGCGGCCGTTGTCATCTCGCTGGCTTGGTTCAATGCGTTTCCTATCTTTGAACTAGTACGTTTTCTGCTGCCGTTTTCACTCCGCAAGCTTGGTTCAATGCGTTTCTTATCTTGAACTAGTACGTTCTCAGCGGCCGTTTTCATTTCGCAAGCTTGGTCCAATGCGTTTCTTGTCTTTGAGCTAGTACGTTCTCAGCGGCCGTTGTCATCTCGCTGGCTTGGTTCAATGCGTTTCCTATCTTGAACTAGTACGTTCTCAGCGGCCGTTGTCATTTCGCTGGCTTGGTTCAATGCGTTCACTATCTTTGAACTAGTACGTTCTCAGCGGCCGTTGTCATCTCGCTGGCTTGGTTCATTGCGTTTCCTATCTATGATCTAGTACGTTCACAGCGGCCGTTTTCATTTCGCAAGCTTGGTTCAATGCGTTCCCTATCTTGAACTAGTACGTTCTCAGCGGCCGTTGTCATCTCGCTGGCTTGGTTCAATGCGTTTCCTATCTTGAACTAGTACGTTCTCAGCGGCCGTTGTCATCTCGCAGGCTTGATTCAATTCGTGCACTATCTTTGAACTAGAACATTCTCAGCGGCCGTTGTCATTTCGCTGGCTTGGTTCAATGCGTTTTCTATCTTTGAACTAGTACGTCCTCAAAGGCCGTTTCCACTTCGCAGGATTTATTCAATGCGTTTCCTATCTTTGAACTAGTACGTCCTCAGCAGCCGTTGTCATCTCGCTGGCTTGGTTCAATGCGTTTCCTATCTTTGAACTAGTACGTTCTCAGTGGCCGCTGTCATCTCGCTGGATTGGTTCAATGCGTTTCCTATCTTTGAAATAGTACGTTCACAGCGGCCGTTTTCATTTCGCAAGCTTGGTTCAATGCGTTTCCTATCTTGAACTAGTACGTTTTCAGCGGCCGTTGTCATCTCGCAGGTTTGGTTCAATGCGTTTCCTATCTTTGAACTAGTACGTCCTCAGCAGCCGTTGTCATTTCGCTGGATTGGTTCAATGCGTTTTCTATCTTTGAAATAGTACGTTCTCAGCGGCCGTTTTCATTTCGCAAGCTTGGTTCAATGCGTTTCCTATCTTGAACTAGTACGTTCTCAGCGGCCGTTGTCATCTCGCAGGCTTGGTTCAATGCGTTTCCTATCTTTGAATTAGTACGTCCTCAGCAGCCGTTGTCATTTCGCTGGATTGGTTCAATGCGTTTCCTATCTTTGAAATAGTACGTTCTCAGCGGCCGTTTTCATTTCGCAAGATTGGTTCAATGCGTTTCCTATCTTTGAACTAGTACGTTCTCAGCGGCCGTTTTCATCTTGCTGGCTTGGTTCAATGCGTTTCCTATCTTGAACTAGTACGTTCTCAGCGGCCGTTTTCATTTCGCAAGATTGGTTCAATGCGTTTCTTATCTTTGAACTAGTACGTCCTTAGCAGTTTTTGTCATCTCGCTGGCTTGGTTTAATGCGTTTCCTATGTTTGAACTAGTGCGTTCTCAGTGGCCGTTGTCATCTCGCTGGATTGGTTCAAAGCGTTTCCTATCTTTGAACTAGTACGTCCTTAGCAGTCATTGTCATCTCGCTGGCTTGGTTCAATGCGTTTCCTATGTTTGAACTAGTACGTTCTCAGTGGCCGTTGTCATCTCGCAGGCTTGGTTCAATGCGTTTCTTATCTTTGAGCTAGTACGTTCTCAGCGGCCGTTTTCATTTCGCAAGCTTGGTTCATTGCGTTTCCTATCTTGAACTAGTACGTTCTCAACTGCCGTTGTCATCACGCTGGCTTGGTTCAATGCGTTTCCTATCTTTGAACTAGTACGTCCTCAGAGGCCGTTGCCACTTCGCAGGATTTATTCAATGCGTTTCCTATCTTTGAACTAGTACGTCCTCAGCGGTCGTTGCCACATCGCATTCTTGGTTCAATGCGTTTCCTATCTTTGAACTAGTACGTCCTCAGCGGCTTTTGCCACTTCGCAGGATTTATTCAATGCGTTTCCTAACTTTGAACTAGTACGTAATCAGCGGCCGTTGTCATCTCGCTGGCTTGGTACAATGCGTTTCTTATCTTTGAACTAGTACGTTCTCAGAAGTCCTTGTCATTTCGCTGGCTTGGTTAAATGCGTTCACTATCTTTGAACTAGTACGTTCACAGCGGCCGTTTTCATTTCGCAAGCTTGGTTCATTGCGTTTCCTATCTTGAACTAGTACGTTTTCAGCGGCCGTTTTCATTTCGCAAGCTTGGTTCAATGCGTTTCCCATCTTGAACTAGTACGTTCTCAGCAGTCCTTGTCATCACGCTGGCTTGGTTAAATGCGTTTCCTATCTTAGAACAAGTACGTTCTCAGCGGCCATATTCATTTTGTAAGCTTGATTCAATGCGTTTCTTATCTTTGAGCTAGTACGTTCTCAGTGGCCGTTTTCATTTCGCAAGATTGGTTCAATGCGTTTCCTATCTTTGAACTAGTACGTCCTTAGCAGTCCTTGTCATCTCGCTGCCTTGGTTCAATGCGTTTCCTATGTTTGAACTAGTACGTTCTCAGTGGCCGTTGTCATCTCGCTGGATTGGTTTAATGCGTTTCCTATTTTTGAACTAATACGTCCTTAGCAGTCCTTGTCATTTCGCTGGCTTGGTTCAATGCGTTCACTATCTTTGAACTAGTACGTTCTCAGCGGCCGTTGTCATCTCGTTGGCTTGGTTCGTTGCGTTTCCTATCATTGAACTAGTACGTTCACAGCGGCCGTTTTCATTTCGCAATTTTGGTTCAATGCGTTTCCTATCTTGAACTAGTGCGTTCTCAGTGGCCGTTGTCATCTCGCTGGATTGGTTCAAAGCGTTTCCTATCTTTGAACTAGTACGTCCTTAGCAGTCATTGTCATCTCGCTGGCTTGGTTCAATGCGTTTCCTATGTTTGAACTAGTACGTTCTCAGTGGCCGTTGTCATCTCGCTGGCTTGGTTCAATGCGTTTCTTATCTTTGAGCTAGTACGTTCTCAGCGGCCGTTTTCATTTCGCAAGCTTGGTTCATTGCGTTTCCTATCTTGAACTAGTACGTTCTCAACTGCCGTTGTCATCACGCTGGCTTGGTTCAATGCGTTTCCTATCTTTGAACTAGTACGTCCTCAGAGGCCGTTGCCACTTCGCAGGATTTATTCAATGCGTTTCCTAACTTTGAACTAGTACATCCTCAGCGGTCGTTGCCACATCGCAGGCTTGGTTCAATGCGTTTCCTATCTTTGAACTAGTACGTCCTCAGCGGCTTTTGCCACTTCGCAGGATTTATTCAATGCGTTTCCTAACTTTGAACTAGTACGTAATCAGCGGCCGTTGTCATCTCGCAGGCTTGGTACATTGCGTTTCTTATCTTTGAACTAGTACGTTCTCAGAAGTCCTTGTCATTTCGCTGGCTTGGTTAAATGCGTTCACTATCTTTGAAGTAGTACGTTCTCAGCGGCCGTTGTCATCTCGCTGGCTTGGTTCATTGCGTTTCCTAACTTTGAACTAGTACGTTCACAGCGGCCGTTTTCATTTCGCAAGCTTGGTTCATTGCGTTTCCTATCTTGAACTAGTACGTTTTCAGCGGCCGTTTTCATCGCAAGCTTGGTTCAATGCGTTTCCTATCTTAGAACAAGTACGTTCTCAGCGGCCATATTCATTTTGTAAGCTTGATTCAATGCGTTTCTTATCTTTGAGCTAGTACGTTCTCAGTGGCCGTTTTCATTTCGCAAGATTGGTTCAATGCGTTTCCTATCTTTGAATTAGTACGTCCTTAGCAGTCCTTGTCATCTCGCTGGCTTGGTTCAATGCGTTTTCTATGTTTGAACTAGTACGTTCTCAGTGGCCGTTGTCATCTCGCTGGATTGATTCAATGCGTTTCCTATTTTTGAACTAATACGTCCTTAGCAGTAAATGTCATTTCGCTGGCTTGGTTCAATGCGTTCACTATCTTTGAACTAGTACGTTCTCAGCGGCCGTTGTCATCTCGCTGGCTTGGTTCGTTGCGTTTCCTATCATTGAACTAGTACGTTCACAGCGGCCGTTTTCATTTCGCAATTTTGGTTCAATGCGTTTCCTATCTTGAACTAGTACGTTTTCAGCGGCCGTTGTCATCTCGCAGGCTTGGTTCAATGCGTGCACTATCTTTGAACTAGTACGTTCTCAGTGGCCGTTGTCATCTCGCTGGATTGGTTCATTGCGTTTCCTATCTCTGAACTAGTACGTTCTCAGTGGCCGTTGTCATCTCGCTGGATTGGTTCAATGCGTTTCCTATTTTTGAACTATTACGTCCTCAGCGGCCGTTGTCATTTCGCTGGCTTGGTTCAATGCGTTTCCTATCTTTGAACTAGTACGTTCTCAGTTGCCGTTGTCATCTCGCTGGATTGGTTCAATGCGTTTCCTATGTTTGAACTAGTACGTTCTCAGCGGCCGTTGTCATCTCGCTGGCTTGGTTCATTGCGTTTCCTACCTTTGAACTAGTACGTTCACAGCGGCCGTTTTCATTTCGCAAGCTTGGTTCATTGCGTTTCCTATCTTGAACTAGTACGTTCTCAGCGGCCGTTTTCATTTCGCAAGCTTGGTTCAATGCGTTTCCTATCTTGAACTAGTACGTCCTCAGCAGTCCTTGTCATCTCGCTGGCTTGGTTAAATGCGTTTCCTATCTTAGAACAAGTACGTTCTCAGCGGCGGTATTCATTTTGTAAGCTTGGTTCAATGCGTTTCTTATCTTTGAGCTAGTACGTTCTCAGTGGCCGTTTTCATTTCGCAAGATTGGTTCAATGCGTTTCCTATCTTTGAACTAGTACGTCCTTAGCAGTCATTGTCATCTCGCTGGCTTGGTTCAATGCGTTTCCTATGTTTGAACTAGTACGTTCTCAGTGGCCGTTGTCATCTCGCAGGCTTGGTTCAATGCGTTTCTTATCTTTGAGCTAGTACGTTCTCAGCGGCCGTTTTCATTTCGCAAGCTTGGTTCATTGAGTTTCCTATCTTGAACTAGTATGTCCTCAGCAGCCGTTGTCATCTCGCTGGATTGGTTCAATGCCTTTCCTATCTTTGAATTAGTACGTCCTCAGCAGCCGTTGTCATCTCGCTGGCTTGGTTCAATGCGTTTCCTATCTTTGAACTAGTACGTTCTCAGTGGCCGCTGTCATCTCGCTGGATTGGTTCAATGCGTTTCCTATCTTTGAAATAGTACGTTCTCAGCGGCCGTTGTCATCTCGCTGGCTTGGTTCATTGCGTTTCCTACCTTTGAACTAGTACGTTCACAGCGGCCGTTTTCATTTCGCAAGCTTGGTTCATTGCGTTTCCTATCTTGAACTAGTACGTTCTCAGCTGCCGTTGTCATCTCGCTGGCTTGGTTCAATGCGTTTCTTATCTTTGAGCTAGTACGTTCTCAGCGGCCGTTGTCATCTCGCAGGCTTGGTTCAATGCGTGCACTATCTTTGAACTAGTACGTTCTCAGTGGCCGTTGTCATCTCGCTGGATTGGTTCAATGCGTTTCCTATCTTTGAACTAGTACGTCCTTAGCAGTCCTTGTCATTTTGCTGGCTTGGTTCAATGCGTTCACTATCTTTGAACTACTACGTACTCAGAGGCCGTTGCCACTTCGCAGGATTTATTCAATTCGTTTCCTATCTTTGAACTAGTATGTCCTCAGCGGCCGTTGCCACTTCGCAGGATTTATTCAAAGCGTTTCCTATCTTTGAACTAGTACGTCCTCAGCGGCCGTTGCCACTTCGCAGGCTTGGTTCAATGCGTTTTTTATCTTTGAACTAGTACGTCCTCAGAGGCCATTTTCATTTCGCAAGCTTGGTTCAATGCGTTTCCTATCTTGAACTAGTACGTCCTTGTCTTCTCGCTAGCTTGGTTAAATGCGTTTCCTATCTTAGAACAAGTACGTTCTCAGCGGCCGTATTCATTTCGTAAGCTTGGTTCAATGCGTTTTTTATCTTGAACTAGTACGTTCTCAGCGGCCGTTGTCATCTCGCAGGCTTGGTTCAATGCGTTTCCTATCTTTGAAGTAGTACGTTCTCAGCGGCCGTTGTCATCTCGCTGGCTTGGTTCATTGCGTTTCCTATCTTTGAAGTAGTACGTTCTCAGCGGCCGTTGTCATCTCGCTGGCTTGGTTCATTGCGTTTCTTATCTTTGAATTAGTACGTCCTCAGAGGCCGTTGCCACTTCGCAGGATTTATTCAATGCTTTTCCTATCTTTGAACTAGTACGTTTTCAGCAGCCGTTGCCACTTCGCAGGCTTTATTCAATGCGTTTCTTATTTTTGAACTAGTATGTCCTCAGCAGCCGTTGTCATCTCGCTGGATTGGTTCAATGCGTTTCCTATCTTTGAATTAGTACGTCCTCAGCAGCCGTTGTCATCTCGCTGGCTTGGTTCAATGCGTTTCCTATCTTTGAACTAGTACGTTCTCAGTGGCCGCTGTCATCTCGCTGGATTGGTTCAATGCGTTTCCTATCTTTGAAATAGTACGTTCTCAGCGGCCGATGTCATCTCGCTGGCTTGGTTCATTGCGTTTCCTATCTTTGAACTAGTACGTTCACTGCGGCCGTTTTCATTTCGCAAGCTTGGTTCATTGCGTTTCCTATCTTGAACTAGTACGTTCTCAGCGGCCGTTTTCATTTCGCAAGCTTGGTTCAATGCGTTTCCTATCTTGAACTAGTACGTCCTCAGCAGTCCTTGTCATCTCGCTGGCTTGGTTAAATGCGTTTCCTATCTTAGAACAAGTACGTTCTCAGCGGCCGTATTCATTTTGTAAGCTTGGTTCAATGCGTTTCTTATCTTTGAGCTAGTACGTTCTCAGTGGCCGTTTTCATTTCGCAAGATTGGTTCAATGCGTTTCCTATCTTTGAACTAGTACGTCCTTAGCAGTCATTGTCATCTCGCAAGCTTGGTTCATTGAGTTTCCTATCTTGAACTAGTACGTTCTCAGCTGCCGTTGTCATCTCGCTGGCTTGGTTCAATGCGTTTCTTATCTTTGAGCTAGTACGTTCTCAGCGGCCGTTGTCATCTCGCAGGCTTGGTTCAATGCGTGCACTATCTTTGAACTAGTACGTTCTCAGTGGCCGTTGTCATCTCGCTGGATTGGTTCAATGCGTTTCCTATCTTTGAACTAGTACGTCCTTAGCAGTCCTTGTCATTTTGCTGGCTTGGTTCAATGCGTTCACTATCTTTGAACTACTACGTACTCAGAGGCCGTTGCCACTTCGCAGGATTTATTCAATTCGTTTCCTATCTTTGAACTAGTATGTCCTCAGCGGCCGTTGCCACTTCGCAGGATTTATTCAAAGCGTTTCCTATCTTTGAACTAGTACGTCCTCAGCGGCCGTTGCCACTTCGCAGGCTTGGTTCAATGCGTTTTCTATCTTTGAACTAGTACGTCCTCAGAGGCCATTTTCATTTCGCAAGCTTGGTTCAATGCGTTTCCTATCTTGAACTAGTACGTCCTTGTCTTCTCGCTAGCTTGGTTAAATGCGTTTCCTGTCTTAGAACAAGTACGTTCTCAGCGGCCGTATTCATTTCGTAAACTTGGTTCAATGCGTTTCTTATCTTGAACTAGTACGTTCTCAGCGGCCGTTGTCATCTCGCAGGCTTGGTTCAATGCGTTTCCTATCTTTGAAGTAGTACGTTCTCAGCGGCCGTTGTCATCTCGCTGGCTTGGTTCATTGCGTTTCCTATCTTTGAAGTAGTACGTTCTCAGCGGCCGTTGTCATCTCGCTGGCTTGGTTCATTGCGTTTCCTATCTTTGAACTAGTACGTCCTCAGAGGCCGTTGCCACTTCGCAGGATTTATTCAATGCTTTTCCTATCTTTGAACTAGTACGTTCTCAGCAGCCGTTGCCACTTCGCAGGCTTTATTCAATGCGTTTCCTATTTTTGAACTAGTATGTCCTCAGCAGCCGTTGTCATCTCGCTGGATTGGTTCAATGCGTTTCCTATCTTTGAATTAGTACGTTCTCAGCAGCCGTTGTCATCTCGCTGGCTTGGTTCAATGCGTTTCCTATCTTTGAACTAGTACGTTCTCAGTGGCCGCTGTCATCTCGCTGGATTGGTTCAATGCGTTTCCTATCTTTGAAATAGTACGTTCTCAGCGGCCGTTGTCATCTCGCTGGCTTGGTTCATTGCGTTTCCTACCTTTGAACTAGTACGTTCACTGCGGCCGTTTTCATTTCGCAAGCTTGGTTCATTGCGTTTCCTATCTTGAACTAGTACGTTCTCAGCGGCCGTTTTCATTTCGCAAGCTTGGTTCAATGCGTTTCCCATCTTGAACTAGTACGTCCTCAGCAGTCCTTGTCATCTCGCTGGCTTGGTTAAATGCGTTTCCTATCTTAGAACAAGTACGTTCTCAGCGGCCGTATTCATTTTGTAAGCTTGGTTCAATGCGTTTCTTATCTTTGAGCTAGTACGTTCTCAGTGGCCGTTTTCATTTCGCAAGATTGGTTCAATGCGTTTCCTATCTTTGAACTAGTACGTCCTTAGCAGTCATTGTCATCTCGCAAGCTTGGTTCATTGAGTTTCCTATCTTGAACTAGTACGTTTTCAGCTGCCGTTGTCATCTCGCTGGCTTGGTTCAATGCGTTTCTTATCTTTGAGCTAGTACGTTCTCAGCGGCCGTTGTCATCTCGCAGGCTTGGTTCAATGCGTGCACTATCTTTGAACTAGTACGTTCTCAGTGGCCGTTGTCATCTCGCTGGAATGGTTCAATGCGTTTCCTATCATTGAACTAGTACGTCCTTAGCAGTCCTTGTCATTTCGCTGGCTTGGTTCAATGCGTTCACTATCTTTGAACTACTACGTACTCAGAGGCCGTTGCCACTTCGCAGGATTTATTCAATTCGTTTCCTATTTTTGAACTAGTATGTCCTCAGCGGCCGTTGCCACTTCGCAGGATTTATTCAAAGCGTTTCCTATCTTTGAACTAGTACGTCCTCAGCGGCCGTTGCCACTTCGCAGGCTTGGTTCAATGCGTTTTCTATCTTTGAACTAGTACGTCCTCAGCGGCCATTTTCATTTCGCAAGCTTGGTTCAATGCGTTTCCTATCTTGAACTAGTACGTCCTCAGCAGTCCTTGTCTTCTCGCTAGCTTGGTTAAATGCGTTTCCTATCTTAGAACAAGTACGTTCTCAGCGGCCGTATTCATTTCGTAAGCTTGGTTCAATGCGTTTCTTATCTTGAACTAGTACGTTCTCAGCGGCCGTTGTCATCTCGCAGGATTGGTTCAATGCGTTTCCTATCTTTGAAGTAGTACGTTCTCAGCGGCCGTTGTCATCTCGCTGGCTTGGTTCATTGCGTTTCCTATCTTTGAAGTAGTACGTTCTCAGCGGCCGTTGTCATCTCGCTGGCTTGGTTCATTGCGTTTCCTATCTTTGAACTAGTACGTCCTCAGAGGCCGTTGCCACTTCGCAGGATTTATTCAATGCTTTTCCTATCTTTGAGCTAGTACGTTCTCAGCAGCCGTTGCCACTTCGCAAGCTTTATTCAATGCGTTTCCTATCTTTGAACTAGTATGTCCTCAGCAGCCGTTGTCATCTCGCTGGATTGGTTCAATGCGTTTCCTATCTTTGAATTAGTACGTCCTCAGCAGCCGTTGTCATCTCGCTGGCTTGGTTCAATGCGTTTTTTATCTTTGAACTAGTACGTTCTCAGTGGCCGCTGTCATCTCGCTGGATTGGTTCAATGCGTTTTTTATCTTTGAACTAGTACGTTCACAGCGGCCGTTTTCATTTCGCAAGCTTGGTTCAATGCGTTTCCTATCTTGAACTAGTACGTTCTCAACGGCCGTTGTCATTTCGCTGGCTTGGTTCAATGCGTTTTCTATATTTGAACTAGTACGTCCTCAGAGGCCGTTTCCACTTCGCAGAATTTATTCAATGCGTTTCCTATCTTTGAACTAGTACGTCCTCAGCGGTCGTTGCCACATCGCAGGCTTGGTTCAATGCGTTTCCTATCTTTGAACTAGTACGTCCTCAGCGGCTTTTGCCACTTCGCAGGATTTATTCAATGCGTTTCCTAACTTTGAACTAGTACGTAATCAGCGGCCGTTGTCATCTCGCAGGCTTGGTACAATGCGTTTCTTATCTTTGAACTAGTACGTTCTCAGAAGTCCTTGTCATTTCGCTGGCTTGGTTAAATGCGTTCACTATCTTTGAAGTAGTACGTTCTCAGCGGCCGTTGTCATCTCGCTGGCTTGGTTCATTGCGTTTCCTATCTTTGAACTAGTACGTTCACAGCGGCCGTTTTCATTTCGCAAGCTTGGTTCATTGCGTTTCCTATCTTGAACTAGTACGTTCTCAGCGGCCGTTTTCATTTCGCAAGCTTGGTTCAATGCGTTTCCTATCTTTGAACTAGTACGTCCTTAGCAGTCCTTGTCATCTCGCTGGCTTGGTTCAATGCGTTTCCTATGTTTGAACTAGTACGTTCTCAGTGGCCGTTGTCATCTCGCTGGATTGGTTTAATGCGTTTCCTATTTTTGAACTAATACGTCCTTAGCAGTCCTTGTCATTTCGCTGGCTTGGTTCAATGCGTTCACTATCTTTGAACTAGTACGTTCTCAGCGGCCGTTGTCATCTCGCTGGCTTGGTTCGTTGCGTTTCCTATCATTGAACTAGTACGTTCACAGCGGCCGTTTTCATTTCGCAATTTTGGTTCAATGCGTTTCCTATCTTGAACTAGTACGTTCTCAGCGGCCGTTGTCATCTCGCAGGCTTGGTTCAATGCGTGCACTATCTTTGAACTAGAACATTCTCAGCGGCCGTTGTCATCTCGCTGGCTTGGTTCAATGCGTTTCCTATCTTTGAACTAGTACGTTTTCTGCTGCCGTTTTCACTCCGCAAGCTTGGTTCAATGCGTTTCTTATCTTGAACTAGTACGTTCTCAGCGGCCGTTTTTATTTCGCAAGCTTGGTCCAATGCGTTTCTTATCTTTGAGCTAGTACGTTCTCAGTGGCCGTTTTCATTTCGCAAGCTTGGTTCAATGCGTTTCCTATCTTGAACTAGTACGTCCTTAGCAGTCCTTGTCATTTCGCTGGCTTGGTTCAATGCGTTCACTATCTTTGAACTAGTACGTTCTCAGCGGCCGTTGTCATCTCGCTGGCTTGGTTCATTGCGTTTCCTATCTATGATCTAGTACGTTCACAGCGGCCGTTTTCATTTCGCAAGCTTGGTTCAATGCGTTCCCTATCTTGAACTAGTACGTTCTCAGCGGCCGTTGTCATCTCGCTGGCTTGGTTCAATGCGTTTCCTATCTTGAACTAGTACGTTCTCAGCGGCCGTTGTCATCTCGCTGGCTTGGTTCAATGCGTTTCCTATCTTGAACTAGTACGTTCTCAGCGGCCGTTGTCATCTCGCAGGCTTGATTCAATTCGTGCACTATCTTTGAACTAGAACATTCTCAGCGGCCGTTGTCATTTCGCTGGCTTGGTTCAATGCGTTTTCTATCTTTGAACTAGTACGTCCTCAGAGGCCGTTTCCACTTCGCAGGATTTATTCAATGCGTTTCCTATCTTTGAACTAGTACGTCCTCAGCAGCCGTTGTCATCTCGCTGGCTTGGTTCAATGCGTTTCCTATCTTTGAACTAGTACGTTCTCAGTGGCCGCTGTCATCTCGCTGGATTGGTTCAATGCGTTTCCTATTTTTGAAATAGTACGTTCACAGCGGCCGTTTTCATTTCGCAAGCTTGGTTCAATGCGTTTCCTATCTTGAACTAGTACGTTCTCAGTGGCCGTTTTCATTTCGCAAGATTGGTTCAATGCGTTTCCTATCTTTGAACTAGTACGTCCTTAGCAGTCCTTGTCATCTCGCTGGCTTGGTTCAATGCGTTTCCTATGTTTGAACTAGTACGTTCTCAGTGGCCGTTTCATCTGCTGGATTGGTTTAATGCGTTTCCTATTTTTGAACTAATACGTCCTTAGCAGCCTTGTCATTTCGCTGGCTTGGTTCAATGCGTTTCCTATCTTTGAACTAGTACGTTCTCAGCGGCCGTTGTCATCTCGCAGGCTTGGTTCAATGCGTGCCCTATCTTTGAACTAGAACATTCTCAGCGGCCGTTGTCATCTCGCTGGCTTGGTTCAATGCGTTTCCTATCTTTGAACTAGTACGTTTTCTGCTGCCGTTTTCACTCCGCAAGCTTGGTTCAATGCGTTTCTTATCTTGAACTAGTACGTTCTCAGCGGCCGTTTTCATTTCGCAAGCTTGGTCCAATGCGTTTCTTATCTTTGAGCTAGTACGTTCTCAGTGGCCGTTTTCATTTCGCAAGCTTGGTTCAATGCGTTTCCTATCTTGAACTAGTACGTCCTTAGCAGTCCTTGTCATTTCGCTGGCTTGGTTCAATGCGTTCACTATCTTTGAACTAGTACGTTCTCAGCGGCCGTTGTCATCTCGCTGGCTTGGTTCATTGCGTTTCCTAACTTTGAACTAGTACGTTCACAGCGGCCGTTTTCATTTCGCAAGCTTGGTTCATTGCGTTTCCTATCTTGAACTAGTACGTTTTCAGCGGCCGTTTTCATTTCGCAAGCTTGGTTCAATGCGTTTCCCATCTTGAACTAGTACGTTCTCAGCAGTCCTTGTCATCACGCTGGCTTGGTTAAATGCGTTTCCTATCTTAGAACAAGTACGTTCTCAGCGGCCATATTCATTTTGTAAGCTTGATTCAATGCGTTTCTTATCTTTGAGCTAGTACGTTCTCAGTGGCCGTTTTTATTTCGCAAGATTGGTTCAATGCGTTTCCTATCTTTGAACTAGTACGTCCTTAGCAGTCCTTGTCATCTCGCTGGCTTGGTTCAATGCGTTTCCTATGTTTGAACTAGTACGTTCTCAGTGGCCGTTGTCATCTCGCTGGATTGGTTTAATGCGTTTCCTATTTTTGAACTAATACGTCCTTAGCAGTCCTTGTCATTTCGCTGGCTTGGTTCAATGCGTTCCCTATCTTTGAACTAGTACGTTCTCAGCGGCCGTTGTCATCTCGCTGGCTTGGTTCGTTGCGTTTCCTATCATTGAACTAGTACGTTCACAGCGGCCGTTTTCATTTCGCAATTTTGGTTCAATGCGTTTCCTATCTTGAACTAGTACGTTTTCAGCGGCCGTTGTCATCTCGCAGGCTTGGTTCAATGCGTGCACTATCTTTGAACTAGTACGTTCTCAGTGGCCGTTGTCATCTCGCTGGATTGGTTCATTGCGTTTCCTATCTCTGAACTAGTACGTTCTCAGTGGCCGTTGTCATCTCGCTGGATTGGTTCAATGCGTTTCCTATTTTTGAACTATTACGTCCTCAGCGGCCGTTGTCATTTCGCTGGCTTGGTTCAATGCGTTTCCTATCTTTGAACTAGTACGTTCTCAGTTGCCGTTGCCACTTCGCAGGCTTGGTTCAATGCGTTTTCTATCTTTGAACTAGTACGTCCTCAGAGGCCATTTTCATTTCGCAAGCTTGGTTCAATGCGTTTCCTATCTTGAACTAGTACGTCCTTGTCTTCTCGCTAGCTTGGTTAAATGCGTTTTCTGTCTTAGAACAAGTACGTTCTCAGCGGCCGTATTCATTTCGTAAACTTGGTTCAATGCGTTTCTTATCTTGAACTAGTACGTTCACAGCGGCCGTTGTCATCTCGCAGGCTTGGTTCAATGCGTTTCCTATCTTTGAAGTAGTACGTTCTCAGCGGCCGTTGTCATCTCGCTGGCTTGGTTCATTGCGTTTCCTATCTTTGAAGTAGTACGTTCTCAGCGGCCGTTGTCATCTCGCTGGCTTGGTTCATTGCGTTTCCTATCTTTGAACTAGTACGTCCTCAGAGGCCGTTGCCATTTCGCAGGATTTATTCAATGCTTTTCTTATCTTTGAACTAGTACGTTCTCAGCAGCCGTTGCCACTTCGCAGGCTTTATTCAATGCGTTTCCTATTTTTGAAATAGTATGTCCTCAGCAGCCGTTGTCATCTCGCTGGCTTGGTTCGTTGCGTTTCCTATCATTGAACTAGTACGTTCACAGCGGCCGTTTTCATTTCGCAATTTTGGTTCAATGCGTTTCCTATCTTGAACTAGTACGTTCTCAGCGGCCGTTGTCATCTCGCAGGCTTGGTTCAATGCCTGCACTATCTTTGAACTAGAACATTCTCAGCGGCCGTTGTCATCTCGCTGGCTTGGTTCAATGCGTTTCCTATCTTTGAACTAGTACGTTTTCTGCTGCCGTTTTCACTCCGGAAGCTTGGTTCAATGCGTTTCTTATCTTGAACTAGTACGTTCTCAGCGGCCGTTTTCATTTCGCAAGCTTGGTCCAATGCGTTTCTTATCTTTGAGCTAGTACGTTCTCAGTGGCCGTTTTCATTTCGCAAGCTTGGTTCAATGCGTTTCCTATCTTGAACTAGTATGTCCTTAGCAGTCCTTGTCATTTCGCTGGCTTGGTTCAATGCGTTTCCTATCTTCGAACTAGTACGTCCTCAGCAGCCGTTGTCATCTCGCTGGCTTGGTTCAATGCGTTTCCTATCTATGAACTAGTACGTTCACAGCGGCCGTTTTCATTTCGCAAGCTTGGTTCAATGCGTTCCCTATCTTGAACTAGTACGTTCTCAGCGGCCGTTGTCATCTCGCTGGCTTGGTTCAATGCGTTTCCTATCTTGAACTAGTACGTTCTCAGCGGCCGTTGTCATCTCGCTGGCTTGGTTCAATGCGTTTCCTATCTTGAACTAGTACGTTCTCAGCGGCCGTTGTCATCTCGCAGGCTTGATTCAATTCGTGCACTATCTTTGAACTAGAACATTCTCAGCGGCCGTTGTCATTTCGCTGGCTTGGTTCAATGCGTTTTCTATCTTTGAACTAGTACGTCCTCAGAGGCCGTTTCCACTTCGCAGGATTTATTCAATGCGTTTCCTATCTTTGAACTAGTACGTCCTCAGCAGCCGTTGTCATCTCGCTGGCTTGGTTCAATGCGTTTCCTATCTTTGAACTAGTACGTTCTCAGTGGCCGCTGTCATCTCGCTGGATTGGTTCAATGCGTTTCCTATTTTTGAAATAGTACGTTCACAGCGGCCGTTTTCATTTCGCAAGCTTGGTTCAATGCGTTTCCTATCTTGAACTAGTACGTTCTCAGTGGCCGTTTTCATTTCGCAAGATTGGTTCAATGCGTTTCCTATCTTTGAACTAGTACGTCCTTAGCAGTCCTTGTCATCTCGCTGGCTTGGTTCAATGCGTTTCCTATGTTTGAACTAGTACGTTCTCAGTGGCCGTTGTCATCTCGCTGGATTGGTTTAATGCGTTTCCTATTTTTGAACTAATACGTCCTTAGCAGTCCTTGTCATTTCGCTGGCTTGGTTCAATGCGTGCACTATCTTTGAACTAGAACATTCTCAGCGGCCGTTGTCATCTCGCAGGCTTGGTTCAATGCGTGCACTATCTTTGAACTAGAACATTCTCAGCGGCCGTTGTCATCTCGCTGGCTTGGTTCAATGCGTTTCCTATCTTTGAACTAGTACGTTTTCTGCTGCCGTTTTCACTCCGCAAGCTTGGTTCAATGCGTTTCTTATCTTGAACTAGTACGTTCTCAGCGGCCGTTTTTATTTCGCAAGCTTGGTCCAATGCGTTTCTTATCTTTGAGCTAGTAGGTTCTCAGTGGCCGTTTTCATTTCGCAAGCTTGGTTCAATGCGTTTCCTATCTTGAACTAGTACGTCCTTAGCAGTCCTTGTCATTTCGCTGGCTTGGTTCAATGCGTTCACTATCTTTGAACTAGTACGTTCTCAGCGGCCGTTGTCATCTCGCTGGCTTGGTTCATTGCGTTTCCTAACTTTGAACTAGTACGTTCACAGCGGCCGTTTTCATTTCGCAAGCTTGGTTCATTGCGTTTCCTATCTTGAACTAGTACGTTCTCAGCGGCCGTTTTCATTTCGCAAGCTTGGTTCAATGCGTTTCCCATCTTGAACTAGTACGTCCTCAGCAGTCCTTGTCATCTCGCTGGCTTGGTTAAATGCGTTTCCTATCTTAGAACAAGTACGTTCTCAGCGGCCGTATTCATTTTGTAGGCTTGGTTCAATGCGTTTCTTATCTTTGAGCTAGTACGATCTCAGTGGCCGTTGTCATCTCGCTGGATTGGTTCAATGATTTTCCTATTTTTGAACTATTACGTCTTCAGCGGCCGTTGTCATCTCGCTGGCTTGGTTCAATGGGTTTCCTATCTTTGAACTAGTACGTTCTCAGTGGCCGTTGTCATCTCGCTGGATTGGTTCAATGCGTTTCCTATCTTTGAACTAGTACGTCCTTAGCAGTCCTTGTCATTTCGCTGGCTTGGTTCAATGCGTTCACTATCTTTGAACTAGTACGTTCTCAGCGGCCGTTGTCATCTCGCTGGCTTGGTTCGTTGCGTTTCCTATCATTGAACTAGTACGTTCACAGCGGCCGTTTTCATTTCGCAATTTTGGTTCAATGCGTTTCCTATCTTGAACTAGTACGTTTTCAGCGGCCGTTGTCATCTCGCAGGCTTGGTTCAATGCGTGCACTATCTTTGAACTAGTACGTTCTCAGTGGCCGTTGTCATCTCGCTGGATTGGTTCATTGCGTTTCCTATCTCTGAACTAGTACGTTCTCAGTGGCCGTTGTCATCTCGCTGGATTGGTTCAATGCGTTTCCTATTTTTGAACTATTACGTCCTCAGCGGCCGTTGTCATTTCGCTGGCTTGGTTCAATGCGTTTCCTATCTTTGAACTAGTACGTTCTCAGTTGCCGTTGCCACTTCGCAGGCTTGGTTCAATGCGTTTTCTATCTTTGAACTAGTACGTCCTCAGAGGCCATTTTCATTTCGCAAGCTTGGTTCAATGCGTTTCCTATCTTGAACTAGTACGTCCTTGTCTTCTCGCTAGCTTGGTTAAATGCGTTTTCTGTCTTAGAACAAGTACGTTCTCAGCGGCCGTATTCATTTCGTAAACTTGGTTCAATGCGTTTCTTATCTTGAACTAGTACGTTCACAGCGGCCGTTGTCATCTCGCAGGCTTGGTTCAATGCGTTTCCTATCTTTGAAGTAGTACGTTCTCAGCGGCCGTTGTCATCTCGCTGGCTTGGTTCATTGCGTTTCCTATCTTTGAAGTAGTACGTTCTCAGCGGCCGTTGTCATCTCGCTGGCTTGGTTCATTGCGTTTCCTATCTTTGAACTAGTACGTCCTCAGAGGCCGTTGCCATTTCGCAGGATTTATTCAATGCTTTTCTTATCTTTGAACTAGTACGTTCTCAGCAGCCGTTGCCACTTCGCAGGCTTTATTCAATGCGTTTCCTATTTTTGAAATAGTATGTCCTCAGCAGCCGTTGTCATCTCGCTGGATTGGTTCAATGCGTTTCCTATCTTTGAATTAGTATGTTCTCAGCAGCCGTTGTCATCTCGCTGGCTTGGTTCAATGCGTTTCCTATCTTTGAACTAGTACGTTTTCAGTGGCCGCTGTCATCTCGCTGGATTGGTTCAATGCGTTTCCTATCTTTGAAATAGTACGTTCTCAGCGGCCGTTGTCATCTCGCTGGCTTGGTTCATTGCGTTTCCTACCTTTGAAATAGTACGTTCACAGCGGCCGTTTTCATTTCGCAAGCTTGGTTCATTGCGTTTCCTATCTTGAACTAGTACGTTCTCAGCGGCCGTTTTCATTTCGCAAGCTTGGTTCAATGCGTTTCCCATCTTGAACTAGTACGTCCTCAGCAGTCCTTGTCATCTCGCTGGCTTGGTTAAATGCGTTTCCTATCTTAGAACAAGTACGTTCTCAGCGGCCGTATTCATTTTGTAAGCTTGGTTCAATGCGTTTCTTATCTTTGAGCTAGTACGTTCTCAGTGGCCGTTTTCATTTCGCAAGATTGGTTCAATGCGTTTCCTATCTTTGAACTAGTACGTCCTTAGCAGTCATTGTCATCTCGCAAGCTTGGTTCATTGAGTTTCCTATCTTGAACTAGTACGTTTTCAGCTGCCGTTGTCATCTCGCTGGCTTGGTTCAATGCGTTTCTTATCTTTGAGCTAGTACGTTCTCAGCGGCCGTTGTCATCTCGCAGGCTTGGTTCAATGCGTGCACTATCTTTGAACTAGTACGTTCTCAGTGGCCGTTGTCATCTCGCTGGAATGGTTCAATGCGTTTCCTATCATTGAACTAGTACGTCCTTAGCAGTCCTTGTCATTTCGCTGGCTAGGTTCAATGCGTTCACTATCTTTGAACTACTACGTACTCAGAGGCCGTTGCCACTTCGCAGGATTTATTCAATTCGTTTCCTATTTTTGAACTAGTATGTCCTCAGCGGCCGTTGCCACTTCGCAGGATTTATTCAAAGCGTTTCCTATCTTTGAACTAGTACGTCCTCAGCGGCCGTTGCCACTTCGCAAGCTTGGTTCAATGCGTTTTCTATCTTTGAACTAGTACGTCCTCAGCGGCCATTTTCATTTCGCAAGCTTGGTTCAATGCGTTTCCTATCTTGAACTAGTACGTCCTCAGCAGTCCTTGTCTTCTCGCTAGCTTGGTTAAATGCGTTTCCTATCTTAGAACAAGTACGTTCTCAGCGGCCGTATTCATTTCGTAAGCTTGGTTCAATGCGTTTCTTATCTTGAACTAGTACGTTCTCAGCGGCCGTTGTCATCTCGCAGGCTTGGTTCAATGCGTTTCCTATCTTTGAAGTAGTACGTTCTCAGCGGCCGTTGTCATCTCGCTGGCTTGGTTCATTGCGTTTCCTATCTTTGAAGTAGTACGTTATCAGCGGCCGTTGTCATCTCGCTGGCTTGGTTCATTGCGTTTCCTATCTTTGAACTAGTACGTCCTCAGAGGCCGTTGCCACTTCGCAGGATTTATTCAATGCTTTTCCTATCTTTGAGCTAGTACGTTCTCAGCAGCCGTTGCCACTTCGCAAGCTTTATTCAATGCGTTTCCTATCTTTGAACTAGTATGTCCTCAGCAGCCGTTGTCATCTCGCTGGATTGGTTCAATGCGTTTCCTATCTTTGAATTAGTACGTCCTCAGCAGCCGTTGTCATCTCGCTGGCTTGGTTCAATGCGTTTCCTATCTTTGAACTAGTACGTTCTCAGTGGCCGCTGTCATCTCGCTGGATTGGTTCAATGCGTTTTTTATCTTTGAACTAGTACGTTCACAGCGGCCGTTTTCATTTCGCAAGCTTGGTTCAATGCGTTTCCTATCTTGAACTAGTACGTTCTCAACGGCCGTTGTCATTTCGCTGGCTTGGTTCAATGCGTTTTCTATATTTGAACTAGTACGTCCTCAGAGGCCGTTTCCACTTCGCAGGATTTATTCAATGCGTTTCCTATCTTTGAACTAGTACGTCCTCAGCAGCCGTTGTCATTTCGCTGGATTGGTTCAATGCGTTTCCTATCTTTGAAATAGTACGTTCTCAGCGGCCGTTTTCATTTCGCAAGATTGGTTCAATGCGTTTCCTATCTTTGAACTAGTACGTTCTCAGCGGCCGTTTTCATCTCGCTGGCTTGGTTCAATGCGTTTCCTATCTTGAACTAGTACGTTTTCAGCGGCCGTTTTCATTTCGCAAGATTGGTTCAATGCGTTTCTTATCTTTGAACTAGTACGTCCTTAGCAGTTTTTGTCATCTCGCTGGCTTGGTTTAATGCGTTTCCTATGTTTGAACTAGTGCGTTCTCAATGGCCGTTGTCATTTCGCTGGATTGGTTCAATGCGTTTCCTATCTTTGAACTAGTACGTCCTCAGAGGCCGTTGCCACTTCGCAGGATTTATTCAATGCGTTTCCTATCTTTGAACTAATACGTCCTCAGCGGTCGTTGCCACATCGCAGGCTTGGTTCAATGCGTTTCCTATCTTTGAACTAGTACGTCCTCAGCGGCTTTTGCCACTTCGCAGGATTTATTCAATGCGTTTCCTAACTTTGAACTAGTACGTAATCAGCGGCCGTTGTCATCTCGCAGGCTTGGTACAATGCGTTTCTTATCTTTGAACTAGTACGTTCTCAGCGGCCGTTTTTATTTCGCAAGCTTGGTCCAATGCGTTTCTTATCTTTGAGCTAGTACGTTCTCAGTGGCCGTTTTCATTTCGCAAGCTTGGTTCAATGCGTTTCCTATCTTGAACTAGTACGTCCTTAGCAGTCCTTGTCATTTCGCTGGCTTGGTTCAATGCGTTCACTATCTTTGAACTAGTACGTTCTCAGCGGCCGTTGTCATCTCGCTGGCTTGGTTCATTGCGTTTCCTATCTATGATCTAGTACGTTCACAGCGGCCGTTTTCATTTCGCAAGCTTGGTTCAATGCGTTCCCTATCTTGAACTAGTACGTTCTCAGCGGCCGTTGTCATCTCGCTGGCTTGGTTCAATGCGTTTCCCATCTTGAACTAGTACGTTCTCAGCGGCCGTTGTCATCTCGCAGGCTTGATTCAATTCGTGCACTATCTTTGAACTAGAACATTCTCAGCGGCCGTTGTCATTTCGCTGGCTTGGTTCAATGCGTTTTCTATCTTTGAACTAGTACGTCCTCAGAGGCCGTTTCCACTTCGCAGGATTTATTCAATGCGTTTCCTATCTTTGAACTAGTACGTCCTCAGCAGCCGTTGTCATCTCGCTGGCTTGGTTCAATGCGTTTCCTATCTTTGAAATAGTACGTTCACAGCGGCCGTTTTCATTTCGCAAGCTTGGTTCAATGCGTTTCCTATCTTGAATTAGTACGTTCTCAGCGGCCGTTGTCATCTCGCAGGCTTGGTTCAATGCGTTTCCTATCTTTGAACTAGTACGTCCTCAGCAGCCGTTGTCATTTCGCTGGATTGGTTCAATGCGTTTCCTATCTTTGAAATAGTACGTTCTCAGCGGCCGTTTTCATTTCGCAAGCTTGGTTCAATGCGTTTCCTATCTTGAACTAGTACGTTTTCAGCGGCCGTTGTCATCTCGCAGGTTTGGTTCAATGCGTTTCCTATCTTTGAACTAGTACGTCCTCAGCAGCCGTTGTCATTTCGCTGGATTGGTTCAATGCGTTTCCTATCTTTGAAATAGTACGTTCTCAGCGGCCGTTTTCATTTCGCAAGATTGGTTCAATGCGTTTCTTATCTTTGAACTAGTACGTCCTTAGCAGTTTTTGTCATCTCGCTGGCTTGGTTTAATGCGTTTCCTATGTTTGAACTAGTGCGTTCTCAGTGGCCGTTGTCATCTCGCTGGATTGGTTCAAAGCGTTTCCTATCTTTGAACTAGTACGTCCTTAGCAGTCATTGTCATCTCGCTGGCTTGGTTCATGGCGTTTCCTATGTTTGAACTAGTACGTTCTCAGTGGCCGTTGTCATCTCGCTGGCTTGGTTCAATGCGTTTCTTATCTTTGAGCTAGTACGTTCTCAGCGGATGTTTTCATTTCGCAAGCTTGGTTCATTGCGTTTCCTATCTTGAACTAGTACGTTCTCAACTGCCGTTGTCATCACGCTGGCTTGGTTCAATGCGTTTCCTATCTTTGAACTAGTACGTCCTCAGAGGCCGTTGCCACTTCGCAGGATTTATTCAATGCGTTTCCTAACTTTGAACTAGTACGTCCTCAGCGGTCGTTGCCACATCGCAGGCTTGGTTCAATGCGTTTCCTATCTTTGAACTAGTACGTCCTCAGCGGCTTTTGCCACTTCGCAGGATTTATTCAATGCGTTTCCTAACTTTGAACTAGTACGTAATCAGCGGCCGTTGTCATCTCGCAGGCTTGGTACATTGCGTTTCTTATCTTTGAACTAGTACGTTCTCAGAAGTCCTTGTCATTTCGCTGGCTTGGTTAAATGCGTTCACTATCTTTGAAGTAGTACGTTCTCAGCGGCCGTTGTCATCTCGCTGGCTTGGTTCATTGCGTTTCCTAACTTTGAACTAGTACGTTCACAGCGGCCGTTTTCATTTCGCAAGCTTGGTTCATTGCGTTTCCTATCTTGAACTAGTACGTTTTCAGCGGCCGTTTTCATTTCGCAAGCTTGGTTCAATGCGTTTCCTATCTTAGAACAAGTACGTTCTCAGCGGCCATATTCATTTTGTAAGCTTGATTCAATGCGTTTCTTATCTTTGAGCTAGTACGTTCTCAGTGGCCGTTTTCATTTCGCAAGATTGGTTCAATGCGTTTCCTATCTAGAACTAGTACGTCCTTAGCAGTCCTTGTCATCTCGCTGGCTTGGTTCAATGCGTTTCCTATGTTTGAACTAGTACGTTCTCAGTGGCCGTTGTCATCTCGCTGGATTGGTTTAATGCGTTTCCTATTTTTGAACTAATACGTCCTTAGCAGTCCTTGTCATTTCGCTGGCTTGGTTCAATGCGTTCACTATCTTTGAACTAGTACGTTCTCAGCGGCCGTTGTCATCTCGCTGGCTTGGTTCGTTGCGTTTCCTATCATTAAACTAGTACGTTCACAGCGGCCGTTTTCATTTCGCAATTTTGGTTCAATGCGTTTCCTATCTTGAACTAATACGTTCTCAGCGGCCGTTGTCATCTCGCAGGCTTGGTTCAATGCGTGCACTATCTTTGAACTAGTACGTTCTCAGTGGCCGTTGTCATCTCGCTGGATTGGTTCATTGCGTTTCCTATCTCTGAACTAGTACGTTCTCAGTGGCCGTTGTCATCTCGCTGGATTAGTTCAATGCGTTTCCTATTTTTGAACTATTACGTCCTCAGCGGACGTTTTCATTTCGCAAGCTTGGTTCATTGCGTTTCCTATTTTGAACTAGTACGTTCTCAGCGGCCGTTTTCATTTCGCAAGCTTGGTTCAATGCGTTTCCTATCTTGAACTAGTACGTCCTCAGCAGTCCTTGTCATCTCGCTGGTCTGGTTAAATGCGTTTCCTATCTTAGAACAAGTACGTTCTCAGCGGCCGTATTCATTTTGTAAGCTTGGTTCAATGCGTTTCTTATCTTTGAGCTAGTACGTTCTCAGTGGCCGTTTTCATTTCGCAAGATTGGTTCAATGCGTTTCCTATCTTTGAACTAGTACGTCCTTAGCAGTCATTGTCATCTCGCTGGCTTAGTTCAATGCGTTTCCTATGTTTGAACTAGTACGTTCTCAGTGGCCGTTGTCATCTCGCTGGCTTGGTTCAATGCGTTTCTTATCTTTGAGCTAGTACGTTCTCAGCGGCCGTTTTCATTTCGCAAGCTTGGTTCATTGAGTTTCCTATCTTGAACTAGTACGTTCTCAGCTGCCGTTGTCATCTCGCTGGCTTGGTTCAATGCGTTTCTTATCTTTGAGCTAGTACGTTCTCAGCGGCCGTTGTCATCTCGCAGGCTTGGTTCAATGCGTGCACTATCTTTGAACTAGAACATTCTCAGCGGCCGTTGTCATCTCGCTGGCTTGGTTCAATGCGTTTCCTATCTTTGAACTAGTACGTTTTCTGCTGCCGTTTTCACTCCGCAAGCTTGGTTCAATGCGTTTCTTATCTTGAACTAGTACGTTCTCAGCGGCCGTTTTCATTTCGCAAGCTTGGTCCAATGCGTTTCTTATCTTTGAGCTAGTACGTTCTCAGTGGCCGTTTTCATTTCGCAAGCTTGGTTCAATGCGTTTCCTATCTTGAACTAGTACGTCCTTAGCAGTCCTTGTCATTTCGCTGGCTTGGTTCAATGCGTTCACTATCTTTGAACTAGTACGTTCTCAGCGGCCGTTGTCATCTCGCTGGCTTGGTTCATTGCGTTTCCTATCTATGAACTAGTACGTTCACAGCGGCCGTTTTCATTTCGCAAGCTTGGTTCAATGCGTTCCCTATCTTGAACTAGTACGTTCTCAGCGGCCGTTGTCATCTCGCTGGCTTGGTTCAATGCGTTTCCTATCTTTGAACTAGTACGTTTTCTGCTGCCGTTTTCACTCCGCAAGCTTGGTTCAATGCGTTTCTTATCTTGAACTAGTACGTTCTCAGCGGCCGTTTTTATTTCGCAAGCTTGGTCCAATGCGTTTCTTATCTTTGAGCTAGTACGTTCTCAGTGGCCGTTTTCATTTCGCAAGCTTGGTTCAATGCGTTTCCTATCTTGAACTAGTACGTCCTTAGCAGTCCTTGTCATTTCGCTGGCTTGGTTCAATGCGTTCACTATCTTTGAACTAGTACGTTCTCAGCGGCCGTTGTCATCTCGCTGGCTTGGTTCATTGCGTTTCCTATCTATGATCTAGTACGTTCACAGCGGCCGTTTTCATTTCGCAAGCTTGGTTCAATGCGTTCCCTATCTTGAACTAGTACGTTCTCAGCGGCCGTTGTCATCTCGCTGGCTTGGTTCAATGCGTTTCCCATCTTGAACTAGTACGTTCTCAGCGGCCGTTGTCATCTCGCAGGCTTGATTCAATTCGTGCACTATCTTTGAACTAGAACATTCTCAGCGGCCGTTGTCATTTCGCTGGCTTGGTTCAATGCGTTTTCTATCTTTGAACTAGTACGTCCTCAGAGGCCGTTTCCACTTCGCAGGATTTATTCAATGCGTTTCCTATTTTTGAACTAGTACGTCCTCAGCAGCCGTTGTCATCTCGCTGGCTTGGTTCAATGCGTTTCCTATCTTTGAACTAGTACGTTCTCAGTGGCCGCTGTCATCTCGCTGGATTGGTTCAATGCGTTTCCTATCTTTGAAATAGTACGTTCACAGCGGCCGTTTTCATTTCGCAAGCTTGGTTCAATGCGTTTCCTATCTTGAATTAGTACGTTCTCAGCGGCCGTTGTCATCTCGCAGGCTTGGTTCAATGCGTTTCCTATCTTTGAATAGTACGTTCTCAGCGGCCGTTTTCATTTCGCAAGCTTGGTTCAATGCGTTTCCTATCTTGAACTAGTACGTTTTCAGCGGCCGTTGTCATCTCGCAGGTTTGGTTCAATGCGTTTCCTATCTTTGAACTAGTACGTCCTCAGCAGCCGTTGTCATTTCGCTGGATTGGTTCAATGCGTTTCCTATCTTTGAAATAGTACGTTCTCAGCGGCCGTTTTCATTTTGCAAGATTGGTTCAATGCGTTTCCTATCTTTGAACTAGTACGTCCTTAGCAGTTTTTGTCATCTCGCTGGCTTGGTTTAATGCGTTTCCTATGTTTGAACTAGTGCGTTCTCAGTGGCCGTTGTCATCTCGCTGGATTGGTTCAAAGCGTTTCCTATCTTTGAACTAGTACGTCCTTAGCAGTCATTGTCATCTCGCTGGCTTGGTTCATGGCGTTTCCTATGTTTGAACTAGTACGTTCTCAGTGGCCGTTGTCATCTCGCTGGCTTGGTTCAATGCGTTTCTTATCTTTGAGCTAGTACGTTCTCAGCGGATGTTTTCATTTCGCAAGCTTGGTTCATTGCGTTTCCTATCTTGAACTAGTACGTTCTCAACTGCCGTTGTCATCACGCTGGCTTGGTTCAATGCGTTTCCTATCTTTGAACTAGTACGTCCTCAGAGGCCGTTGCCACTTCGCAGGATTTATTCAATGCGTTTCCTAACTTTGAACTAGTACGTCCTCAGCGGTCGTTGCCACATCGCAGGCTTGGTTCAATGCGTTTCCTATCTTTGAACTAGTACGTCCTCAGCGGCTTTTGCCACTTCGCAGGATTTATTCAATGCGTTTCCTAACTTTGAACTAGTACGTAATCAGCGGCCGTTGTCATCTCGCAGGCTTGGTACATTGCGTTTCTTATCTTTGAACTAGTACGTTCTCAGAAGTCCTTGTCATTTCGCTGGCTTGGTTAAATGCGTTCACTATCTTTGAAGTAGTACGTTCTCAGCGGCCGTTGTCATCTCGCTGGCTTGGTTCATTGCGTTTCCTAACTTTGAACTAGTACGTTCACAGCGGCCGTTTTCATTTCGCAAGCTTGGTTCATTGCGTTTCCTATCTTGAACTAGTACGTTTTCAGCGGCCGTTTTCATTTCGCAAGCTTGGTTCAATGCGTTTCCCATCTTGAACTAGTACGTTCTCAGCAGTCCTTGTCATCACGCTGGCTTGGTTAAATGCGTTTCCTATCTTAGAACAAGTACGTTCTCAGCGGCCATATTCATTTTGTAAGCTTGATTCAATGCGTTTCTTATCTTTGAGCTAGTACGTTCTCAGTGGCCGTTTTCATTTCGCAAGATTGGTTCAATGCGTTTCCTATCTTTGAACTAGTACGTCCTTAGCAGTCCTTGTCATCTCGCTGACTTGGTTCAATGCGTTTCCTATGTTTGAACTAGTACGTTCTCAGTGGCCGTTGTCATCTCGCTGGATTGGTTTAATGCGTTTCCTATTTTTGAACTAATACGTCCTTAGCAGTCCTTGTCATTTCGCTGGCTTGGTTCAATGCGTTCACTATCTTTGAACTAGTACGTTCTCAGCGGCCGTTGTCATCTCGCTGGCTTGGTTCGTTGCGTTTCCTATCATTGAACTAGTACGTTCACAGCGGCCGTTTTCATTTCGCAATTTTGGTTCAATGCGTTTCCTATCTTGAACTAGTACGTTCTCAGCGGCCGTTGTCATCTAGCAGGCTTGGTTCAATGCGTGTACTATCTTTGAACTAGAACATTCTCAGCGGCCGTTGTCATCTCGCTGGCTTGGTTCAATGCGTTTCCTATCTTTGAACTAGTACGTTTTCTGCGGCCGTTTTCACTCCGCAAGCTTGGTTCAATGCGTTTCTTATCTTGAACTAGTACGTTCTCAGCGGCCGTTTTTATTTCGCAAGCTTGGTCCAATGCGTTTCTTATCTTTGAGCTAGTACGTTCTCAGTGGCCGTTTTCATTTCGCAAGCTTGGTTCAATGCGTTTCCTATCTTGAACTAGTACGTCCTCAGCAGTCATTGTCTTCTCGCTGGCTTGGTTAAATGCGTTTCCTATCTTAGAACAAGTACATTCTCAGCGGCCGTTGTCATCTCGCAGGCTTGGTCCAATGCGTTTCCAATCTTTGAACTAGTACGTCCTCAGAGGCCGTTGCCACTTCGCAGGATTTATTCAATGCGTTTCCTATCTTTGAACTAGTACGTCCTCAGCAGCCGTTGTCATCTCGCTGGTTTGGTTCAATGCGTTTCCTATCTTTGAACTAGTACGTTCACAGCGGCCGTTTTCATCTCGCTGGCTTGGTTCAATGCGTTTCCTATCTTTGAACTAGTACGTTATCAGCGGCCGTTTTCATTTCGCAAGCTTGGTTCAATGCGTTTCCTATCTTGAACTAGTACGTCCTCAGAGGCCGTTTTCATTTCGCATGATTGGTTCAATGCGTTTCCTATCTTGAACTAGTACGTCCTCAGCAGTCCTTGTCATCTCGCTGGCTTGGTTAAATGCGTTTCCTATCTTAGAACAAGTACGTTCTCAGCGGCCGTATTCATTTTGTAAGCTTGGTTCAATGCGTTTCTTATCTTTGAGCTAGTACGTTCTCAGTGGCCGTTTTCATTTCGCAAGATTGGTTCAATGCGTTTCCTATCTTGAACTAGTACGTTCTCAGCGGCCGTTTTCATTTCGTGTTACGTCCCGACAAAATTTCGCTTTTCTTAAACTATATTCTTTAATCTCGAATTCCAATTCTGGCCTAACTGAAAAATAAAAATAAAAATTATATAATATAAAATAAAATAAAATAAGAATTATATATTGTTACTGATTGTAAGTCATACTATTGCAATCTCACATAAAGCAAATAACGCTTAATTCAAGTAACGCTAAGTTTGAATCCATATTTTGGATTATTATTATTATTATTATTATTATTATTATTATCACTGTTATCTCTATTACTATTATTACTATTACTAAGCATGGAAATTTCGTTTAAATATTATCACTTACCAAGGTTCGTATAAATGCCTTAAGCATTAATAATAATCAAGCTAATACTATCGTTCTTTTATTATTCTTTAATGACACTATCGAGAGTGAATATAATAGCACTCTTAATATTAATTATTACACACATATTAATCAATACTATTTTTATCGCAACCAACAAGTTATCGCTACTACCATTATTATTATCGTTTTATTATTTCTAATATAATATTAATTATCGTTCTCTTATTCCTTATAATATTCTTACACGACGCAAAATATATTAATGCGTTATATTGATATAATCATTATAGTTATTAGTATTGCATGCTATATTCAAAAAGTGTTGATGATATATTGTTAAAGAAATCGGATTGGCAAACAATAATTTTAAAATTCTAAGTTTTATTTAATATATTAAGTTAAATTCTTTCATTAAAATATCAAAAATTTATTGGCATAACTTCAAAGGATTATGTTAAACCAATCAAATTCATCCGAATTCTTTCTTAGCAAAAATTGACATTTTGGATACGAGAACTTAGAAATTAGTTAACCGACAAGTATCAAACTGCGTGGTTACATTATATATCAAAAGTCAAGTCTAACGCAAAAAACCCCATATCTCTACGACCAACCGTTTTCCTTGTACGGCCATCAGCCAATAGGAAACGAGCAGGCTTTAAACCCTCAAAATTAAGTTCAATTCTCTCCAAATTGAAGGAAAACTTTATTTGTACCCCAGGGAACACGAAAATATTAGTTTAAACATCCTAGGAAAAACAAAATGGCGGACCATAAAAGTCAACGAAACATTTCCAAAAAATTATAAATTATGTCTTACGCCCTAAAGAACAAGTATACCAAATTTCAGTTGAAAATCTTCAAAATTGAATTTAATAAAAATTATAAACCGAAACGTTCTCTGATTGGTCGGAGGTTCTGAACAGACCTTAACCTACCTTTATAGAGTCCGTATGTAAAATCTCAAGTCGATATTCCAATCTATATGAAAATCAAAAATGGCGGACCCGAAATTTAAATGTGGTCCGATTGGGCTGAAACTCGGTATACACCTAGATTAGAATCTCCCGAATCCAAAAATCAAAATTTTATCTCTCTACCTATAACCGTTTCCGAAATATTAACAATTCAAAATTTTTCACTACTTTCGCGCATTTACTCTCTAAGACGTTCTGAATGCTATGCAAGTTACCCTGCTTCGATATCTCAACGCGTTCACTAGTTATACACGTTCAAAGTTTAATTTATTTAAATAATTATTAATAGCAGGTTAACAAAGGGCCCCACATACTTGTAATACGGCCCTGAATATTATTAAAAATTATAAAAATTATTTAACATATATAAACAACTACATTGACTATTAAAAATTATTAATTGTTGTTAACAAATTGCTAATTAACAATATCGCGCATTGCAAAATTCCATTTTTCGATATATAACATTAACAATAATCCATTTACCAAATTTCAGATCGCTAAGCCTTTTCGTTTAAAAGTTATTAATTATTAAAGAATAAAATTTCGGCAATGAGTTAGAAGGAGATAGTTTAATAGAGGACCACGTCCCCATATGCTTTACAATGTATAAGAGAGAGATAGTTTAATAAGGACCGTTCGTACTCTCATATGTGTAAGAGCGAGATAGTTTAATACAGGACCACCTTTTACAATGTGTAAGAGAAGGATAGTTTAATACAGCATTACATCCCGTTATACCTCTTACTATGCGTTAGAAAGAGATAGTTTAATACCGTCGTAATTATAAGACCTATATATAATTTAAAATATTAAGTAAAATTGTTTTCGACTACATTTGGAGATTCTGAAAAGAGCCAATGGTTAGCTGAAGCGAGAGCGCAACTAACTATATCATCAAAATTATTGAGATCACTAAACTTTCATTTTTATTAACAATTCAAATTTCACAATGTCAAATGAAGGTCAAAATTACATTTATCATTATTAAAAATAGAAGGAATGAATATTTATTACTTTGGAAAGGTTTAATCAAAAGTAAAAGTAAGAGCGCAAGCAATCACATAATTAATATTAGTTAAAATCTTTTATTTTATTTTACAAGAAATAATTAACTTACAATAAAACTCACATACATTAATTGTCATTAAAACTCAGTAATTACATATTAATAAATTTAAAGAATAACTATTCTATTCGCCAGGTGTGAGCGCACATGAATAGTAATATTAAATGTAATAATATTCAGCAGTTGTAATTGTATTAATTAATTAAAACTTCACTTTGGCAAGCATTTGACATACATGTATTACATACACACATATGTATATATGTGTGAGAGCATTTAAAATTTATAAATCTAATTTAAAATTCACACAATAGAGCTACAACTTTCAAATTAAATTCACTAATAACTCTATCAGGAGCGCACCTCTTCATGGTCTCCAAAAGTTCCTGCAACAAATATTGTTATTATAATTAATTATCGAAATATTGTCGAGGTCAAGCGTTAATAATTAAAGTAAAATGAAAATCGTTATTAAAATCACGATATATATATATATATATTCATCAATGATCGAGGGATGACCAAACAATTAAATGTGAAACGTAAAGTAAATTAACCATTGAATAATTAACTAATAATATTAATAAAACTTTTCTTTTAAGTCCCTCAATCAAGGATATAATGAATATTCACTATGTAATGTAACAATAAGAGAACATAAAATTTACAATTCTCAAATAAATTCAAATTCTCCTGGAAGAGGAAAAATTTCTGAACAAAAGATCTCTTATAAAAATATTTTTACAAGTAACCGTTCTCTTATTATTACAAAAGAAAAAGAAGATTTTCGATTGAATATTATATTCGTATTAAGCATCTTACAAAATCATAGCGGCATTGTCGCAAAGGGAGAATCCGTTCCACTCCCCGCGGCCTACAAGCTCACTGTCGTTCCACACCCCGCGGCCTACAAGCTCATAGTATAAGAAGGCGCAAAATTCCGGAGCGCGCCGCATTTGCTAATTATTTCTGAGAGTGCATTCTGTCGCATTTGCTAATTATTTCTGAGAGTGCATTCTGTCGCATTTGCTATTAGATTCTGTGCGCGTAATTTGTAATTTGCATTTTGTGTGCTTGCATTTTTGCTATTAGTTTTCATCTCGTGGTTTTTTTTTATATATATATATATTTGCACTTAGCATCTTGCCCGGAGTTATACTTCCACTCAGGTATACTTCGTCAAAATCAGTTTGCGTATTTTTACTATGGCTAACATTTTGTTATAACATTTGTTCACGTATATTCGCGTCACGATTATTACTTTCTCAACCTCGCGCATTTTAGTTGCGTTCTTTATTTTATTTCTTTAAATTCTATCATTGTGAAAACTCGATCAAGATTCTACATTAATTTTGTATTCAACTGTACCACTGCAGCCTGGAGCATCGAATTTGTAATTCTGGTTCCTGCTCAAAATAAAATATAACTTTGCCGATTCATTTAAGTAAGTATTATTTCTTTCTATTATCATCCCTCAACCGCAGGGCTAACTTTAACTCATCGAAATAAATTTTATTTAATTAATTTGATTTACTGTAGCTACTATATCTATATATACGAGTACCCATATATATAGATATACTGTCAATGTTAAAACTCAAGTTTAGAATCAACTGATTATTCTTAAATATTATTTATCAACAGCCTTTGTAACATCGTTTTAGACATTGTTATTAACTTTTCTTTAATAATTTATAATAATTAACAAGATTATTTCATATAAATATAAAGTTGAGCTTCACATTATCTAAAATCATCTAACAGCATCTATAATTTATAAGAGCTATTTGAGCTTACGAGACCGATCCCTAATCTATTCCTGCATGCCAATATATTGTAATACTAACATTTTATAGATTTTAAGACAGTTAATTCAATGATTGTTTTTCCTGTCACCCTTTTCAGCAACCATTCCATTCCGTCTTAATTCGAAAATCAAGTGTTTTATAAGTAAATAATTAATTCAAACAATTTCGGGAGTGAATTCTTTTGCCGATCAGCCAGTGAAGTGATTGTTAATCAAGCCTCTCAGTGATCTCCTTTATGTTGAGTCCTGATAGGATAATACATGCTTTCGTTTAATACAACCATTCACGTGCTGAGTTGACAATCGAATTTTTATACAATTGCGAGATAATTTATCTTATTGTGTGACGGTTGACTCTACGATCGAAGAATATCCCTATGATATTTCCTCATTTCTCGAGAGACTTCCCGTGGATGATACCGCAGTGCTGCGTACTCTTTTCGCCGCTGCTTGTCACACAATAAGTCGTTCGTTTTCTTAATTAAATTCAAGTGTTAAGATTCAATTATTGCAAGTCTATATTATCGCTGACGGCTGACATTTGCGATTCGAAGATCTCCTTAAGAGATTTCTCCAATCTTATCCGAGGTTGGATGACTTAGCCCGGTCGCAAACGATGCCGCAGTGCTGTGTGATCTGAAATGGTTACACTGGTACTGCTTGTCACACGATAATCTTTATTAAGTCTATTCGAAATCGCGGAAATAACTTTTATTCAACTTTACAATCAACTCTGATGATTTGAGGCCCCTATGAGCTTCCTCGGCCGTTCCTGAGCTGAGTGACGTGACGTCTATCTATCATTGTTGGTTGATAAAGAATCATTATAATTAAAATTCCTTTCCTTTTCTTGAAATAAATAAATTATATTATTTTAACCTTTTCCCTTATTCCATCTTTAATGCGTTTTATTTTACTATCATTAACATAGTCTATATATTTACGACCTTAATCGGTAATAGAATTGAACTATATCGCAACAAAACGGACTAGGCTCTATTCAGAGGAGCATACACAAAACCTCGTGACTAATATCTTTAATCCTATACTAATCGCATATAATTGCTTGTTCTTATATAATCATATTTCACACGTTTATATACGATATGTCGAATTAAAATTATATTATTATTAATTGTTGTGTTAATTTTATTATCCCGAATTACATTCCCGTTCGATCCTCGAAGCGACGATCTTAGCTCTCGGCGTCCCTGGGTATTGCCGGCAAAGCAGGTAGCCCATAAAAAATAGAGAGCGCCTTTCAACTGTCCACCGAGGTAGGGCAGGTGGAAGTATAACGTTGCGGCATAACAGCAGTTCGTAACATTATTTTTTGGTGGCAGCGGTGGGATATTGCCAAAAAGATCTAAACGCTTCTTGGACGAGTGTGGAGTAGTCGGTATAATATTTCAATTTCTTTTCAGGTAATTTAACATAATGCCTCAAACACGTTCTACAGCAGATAAACCTCTTACCTTAGAGGAAATAGAGATTTGCAATCAGAGACTCACAGAAAGAGAAAGGAGATTAAAAGAGCAAACAGAAGCTCTCCAAGCACAGCAACTCGAATACGAAAGAGCCGCGAAGTCAGAAACTACGATTAATAATCAATTGTTGGAGAGATTAACTCAACAATTATCACATTTAAATTCAATTCCTGAGCAAGTTAGAATTTTAAACCAACGAGTCGATGATATGCAAACCATGCATGCTTCCTCCTCCCCTGTGCCCAATCTGGGTCGGTCTCAACAAGATACTTCCCCTGAAACAGCGTTAGGAAATTCTCCTATTCGCCTTAAAGATGCAATTGATACAATTCCTAAATACGACGGCCATAAGATGTCCGTATTTCATTTCAGTAAAATTTGCGAGAGAGCTTTGGAACTTATTCCCCAGTATCATGAATTTCATTTGGTCCAATTAATAATTAATAAGCTACAAGGACACGCTTACTCAGCTATTGAAGGAGTCGAATTCAATAGTGTTTTCGAATTAACGCGCCGATTAAAGAAAATTTTCGGTCCTAATAAATCGGTGGATCAGTATCGAGGCGAACTGGCTAATATCTTTATGAAACCAAATGAAAACATCTTTGATTATATTGCCAGAGTTCAAGAATTACGTACCGCCATTATAGATGGTGAAACAAGTATAACAGGATATATTAACGAAGAATCAAAAGCCAGCATCGAAAATGCCACCATGAATAGTTTTGTTAACGGATTACCTTCTGATCTTTTAGTTCGAGTAAAATTAGAGCGATGCTTTACATTCGAAGATTGTATTGTTGCCGCAATTCAACTTTCTAAAACTCTTGAAGCCGAAGCCTCGCGTAAACGGGTGCCAGTCGCTAATCGTCCTGTCCGATCCGATCCTCCCTATGTCTCTCAGCAAACTCTTCAATATACCCCTAATTTTCGTGGAACAGGCCCTCCGCCGAATCCACAACAATCTTTCATAAAGCCTCTTGTTCCCGGACAACCTGGTCCGAATTATCCAGCAACTAAAATTTGCCGCTATTGCAAAACTCCCGGGCATTTCATGAGTGAATGTCGTAAACTCGCATATCGCAGATCTTTAGAACAGAATACGACGCAACCATCCACTTCTTATAAACCCAATGATGCGGGAAACTCCTCGGGCGTTCCGATAATAGACGCCCGACGGAACGAAACACAACAAGGGCGTCCACAATACATTCAATCCAACCCTGCGAATGCAACTCAAACCCCGATTCCCCTCCATCAACCTGTAAAATGAACGCGAGCGGGAATACCAATAAATTACCTTCTATTACTCTTTCTTCTTCAGACTTAAAAACAAATTGCAATTTCATGATTGATTCCGGATCTGGATTCAATCTTATTAAAGAAAAATTCTTAAATCAGGATATCACTTTCAACACTAATAATATTTTGCTTCTTAAAGGTCTTTCTTCCGAAATCATTTCAACCTTAGGGTCTGTCGAAATCTCTTTGTTAGGACAACCGGCACAGTTTCATGTTTTATCTGATTCCATTAATTTACCTCATGACGGAATACTGGGAAATCCTTTCTTGGAAGGGAGATGTGCCAGCATTAACTATAAGGATAAATGCTTATGCTACGATCATGTTCAAATCCCTTTTGCCGAACCAAAAAGTGTCAGTCTCAAGGGTAGATCGGTAATGCCTTTTTACGTTAATGTAACAAATCCCGAGGTGCGAGTCGGATACTTGCCTCTTTGCCCAATGCCTGATAAAGTGTATTTAGGAGACGCTATAGTTACTAATTCAAATGGGAAGGCATACTTACCCATCTTTAATACTTCTGAAGTTGATCAAGAAATACTAATTCCCTCCGTGGAATTACAGGACTTCGATTTTGATGATTCTAATTCAGTTACTCCATTTACGGAACATGTTGTTGAAACCCGAGGGCATTCAACAACTCAAAGCAAATCTCTTTCTTCAGTAAGCGATATATCGCCGAATCTTAAACCCCCCGTTCTTGTTAATAATCTCCCCCACATTGCCGAGACCCAAGGGCAATTGGTAATTAAGAAATCCGTACGTTTTAATGATGAAGTTTATATCGTGGAACCTCGTGAATTTCCAGCGATGGGTGTTAATTCTTTTCATACTACTGAGACCCGAGGGCACACAGTAGTCGATAACTCACTGAATCTTGATACTTCATTGAATCCTGTTGGTTCATTGAATCCTGAAATCCCCTTTAGCTTTAATATAGATAACGTTAAGGACGAGCTTAACGTTAGTCTGGGAGAAACCACTGTTAGTTATAATATAGATAATATCAAGAAGGAGCTTGATGTTAGTCTGGGAGAAACTGTTAGTCTTAATATAGATAACGTTGGGAATGAGCTTAACGTTAGTCTTGGAGATACTGTTAGTTTTAAGAATATAGATAATATCGAGAAGGAGCTCGGTATTAGTCTTGGAGATGCCCCTGTTACTTTTAATAATAATACTATAGATAATGTCAAGGAAGAGCTTGATGTTAGTCTGGGAGATGTTACTAATAATATTATAGATAACGTTGAGAAGGAGCTTGACGTTAGTCTTGGAGGTCCTTTTACTAGTATATTTAGCTATATAGATAATATCAAAATGGAGTTTGATATTAGTCTTGGAGATTCCCCTGCTAATTTTGATAATCCTATATATTTTCATGATTTATTTGAACACGATCGGAGTAATCGCGTACAAACCATTTTTCAATTATTACGACTCGAACATTTGAACTCTGAAGAAGCTGATAATGTTCGATCTTTGATACAAAATCACTACGATAGATTTCATCTTCCTGGTGATCATCTAGAAGCAACGAACGCCACAGATCATTCTATTCCTACGGTCGATGAAAGACCTATTCACACTAAGCAGTATAGATTTCCTCCAATTCACAAAGAAGAAATAGATCGACAAGTTTGTGATCTATTATCTAATGATCTAATTGAGCAGTCCACTTCACCATATAATTCTCCATTGTGGATCGTTCCCAAGAAACCAGATTCTCATGGAAACAAACGATGGCGTATGGTCATTGACTATCGTCTACTTAATGAAAAAACAATAGGCGATGCCTATCCACTTCCAAATATTACTGACATTCTAGACCAATTAGGTTCTGCCAAATATTTCTCTATCCTAGATCTTGCTTCCGGATTTCATCAAATTCCCATGTCAAGTAAAGATGCTCATAAAACTGCTTTCTCGACTCCCTATGGTCATTATCAATTCAAACGTATGCCTTTCGGTTTAAAAAATGCTCCCGCGACTTTTCAAAGATTAATGGATAATGTTTTATCGGGATTACAAGGTAACGAACTTTTTGTCTATATGGATGATATAGTCATCTACGCGAAATCATTAAGAGAGCATGAAATAAAATTTAATCGATTGATGCAACGTTTACGAAACGCAAATTTAAAACTACAGCCTGACAAATGTGAATTTTTGCGACGCGAAGTCATGTACCTCGGTCATATAATCGGAGCAAACGGAGTTAGACCCGATCCTGGTAAAATAAAAGCCATAATGGACTTCCCTACTCCTAAATCTCCTAAGAATATAAAACAATTTCTAGGTCTCGCTGGTTATTACCGACGATTCATTCCCAATTTCTCAAGAACCGCCAAACCACTTACTGACTTGCTTAAGAAAGACGTTCAATTTTTGTGGCGAGAAAATCAGATAGATGCATTCACTTCTTTAAAATTATCTCTATGTTCTAATCCTATACTTCAATATCCTGACTTTACCAAGCCTTTTGTCCTTACGACTGACGCATCTGGTTATGCTGTCGGCGGAGTGCTTAGTCAAGGTCCTATAGGTAAAGACTTACCTATCGCTTTTACTTCTCGCATATTAAATTCAGCCGAACAAAATTATTCAACAATAGAGAAAGAATGTTTAGCTATTGTTTACTGCGTTAATCATTTTAGACCGTACCTGTATGGACGGATGTTCACAATTGTCACAGATCACAAGCCTCTTGTTTGGTTACATTCTATTAAAGATCCCTCTTCAAGATTATGGAAATGGCGTACTAAACTAGCAGAATATGATTACGAAATTAAATACAAAAAAGGAACTTTAAACAATAATGCAGATGCATTATCTAGAAATCCTCCGGAAAATTTTGTACTACCTTTGTTGGATGCTGAAGGCAATAGCTCATCCGACGAATCTATATTTTCAGCAAGACCTACCAATCGTGCATTAGTACCTTGTAATAATGACGATTATATAGAAATGGCCCCTTTACGAAGTTCAAGTAGAGTAACTATCGAAGAAATTCACGATTCGCTTGGAGACGAATATGTGACAAGTGATGATTCAGATGAAGAAATTGAAGAACATTATCAAGAGCTGATAGCTCCTACTTCAGTATCATACGAACGACCCCCTAACATTCCAGACGAGATTCAATTACCCGAAATAATCGTTAGAGAAACCCGCGAAAATTTATTAAACCGTAAAGACAATCATGTTATATTTGTTTACCTAAACGGAACTCCATTTGATGAAGGTGCAAAACTATATTCTAAAGCCGGTTTATTACCACAATACAATAATCTTAGTTACGAAAGAGCAAACGTAACGTCAATTAAATCAAAAACTCTTATAACGATCCCTGTCAAATATAATAATTATACTTTACTAGAATCTCGAACTTTGAAAAATTGTTTACGGTCATTATTAGATGTCGTAACGGAATTACAACTCTCTTCTTTTAGTATCAGTAAAACCGATCGTTTCGATGACATACCATGGTCGTATATTATCAAGCAAATAACCAGATATCTCGATGGTACAAATTGCCTCGTGACAGTATGTAAAAATTTAATAAGAACGCCAGAAGAAAATGAGCGCGAAGCTTTAATTATCGAAAATCATGCCTCAGCTTATGGTGGTCATAAAGGTGTAACGAAAACGTACAATCGATTAAGACCACATTATTTTTGGAATACTATGAAAAAAGATATACAAGATTTTATTCAAAGGTGCAAACAGTGCCAATTAAAGAAATTAACGCGAGTAAAAACAAAACAGCCAATGATTATTACTGATACTCCTGGCGCAGCTTTTGATAAATTATCTTTAGATATTATGGGACCTCTTCCCATAACGATAACGGGAAATCAATATATTTTAACTATGCAAGATTTATTAACAAAATATTCTATTGCTGTTCCATTAAGGGAAGCAACTTCGATGTCCATAGCCGATGCATTTATGAAAAATTTCATATGCATATACGGAACCCCTAAAGCTATCCTCACAGATCAAGGCACTAACTTTCTATCAGCACTCATGCGTACTCTTACCAGGAAATTTAATATTCAACATTTTAAAACCACCGCGTATCATCCACAGTCTAACGGCTCGTTGGAAAGATCACATCATGTATTAATGGAATACCTGAAAACTCAGGTTGACAAAGAAGATAATTGGGATGAATATATAGCAATGGCTATGTTCTCTTATAATACAAGTGTGCATGAAGGCACTAAATTCTCACCATATGAATTAGTTTTCGGGAAATTAGCTCGATTACCCTCTGCATTTATTCCTTTAGAAGAAAATCTAGAACCTACTTATCAAGATTATATTACAAACTTATTTAACAAATTATATGATACACAGGCAGAAGCTCGTCAAAATCTCATAAGATCAAAAGAAATCAGTAAACGATATTACGATAGACATATCAATCCTCGAGAATTTCGAGTTGGCATGTTCGCATATTTATTAAAAGAACCGCGGAAAGGTAAATTCACAGATCAATACACAGGACCATTCGAAATAATTGAAGTATTACCCTGTAATAATGTTCAAATTCTTGTGGGCAATAAATTACGAAAAGTCCACATCGATAAGTTAAAATTATCCCACGTGGATCCAGGATGACAAATAACATAATTTTTTCTGGTTACAGATGCTTTGGCACCGTCAACGTATTCGCCCCGGCATACGTAGGGCCATACCCTCTACTAATTCTGATCATCTACATTTCATTTACTGCATACAACTCATAGGTTATCGTGAAAGAGAGGACAACAATTGCCTTTGTTCTTCTTGCTACGATCAGATTCGAAATCCCGTGAGGAAAAATCAATACGAACTAACTATCTCACATGTTGCTATTTTCGGACTTGAATACGACGAACTATACTGTGTCAAGTGTCAAACTTCCCTTGTGAAAACAAGACCAATTCGACAGTGTGATCCATGTATCTTTGAAGTTCAACGATTCTTAACTTGGATTGACGAACGAGGACGAAATTTAGAAGAATACCAGTTTCCTATATATATTCATGTTGTTGGTGAATTTCATTAGCAAACCCTCTTTCAAACAATTTTGAAATGGTACCCACAGACGATATTAAGTGCATATGCTTTACGGGAATTTTCCATAAAGTGTATCTTCGTTACTACTGCAGACATTGCTATAGCCAGCCCGTTTGCCGTTTCCCAGGG